>VYXC01011107.1:83061-108243 GCA_013397175.1 Platysteira castanea | reverse complement strand
GGTTTGGGGGGCCCTGGGGGGGGGTTGTGAGGGCACAAGGGAGCTATGGGGAGTGATACTGCAGGTTGTGGGGAGGGGTGGCACTGATGGCACTGGGAGCACCTGGCAGCAGCGTGCCCTCCTGAGCCCCCCGTGCCCATGGCAGGGCTGAAGCAGGAGCTGTTCCACCGGCACAAGGAGGCCCAGCAGTGCTGCAGGCCCCACAACCTGCCACTGCTCCGTGCAGCCCAGCAGCGCGAGATGGAGGTGAGGGGCTGGGCTGGAGGTGGAGGTGAGGGGGGGGTCAGGTGCAGAGCTGTGCCCCTCCCAGGGCTCTCACAGCCCTGTTGCTGCAAGAGCACTGCAGCATCTCCAGAGGGTTTGGCTGTTCCTGCCCTGCAGCCTCAGGAGACACCAACTGTCCTGGCTGGCCTTGCTAGCACAAGGGGAACCTTGCTATCTAGGTTCCCCACCCCAGTCTAGAGGCTTCCTCCGCTTGCTCTACCTTTTGTTCCCCCAAGGTAGGGAGGGGCCCAGGCTCTTGCCACCCCAGGTGTGATCTGTGAATTGTGTGAGCTCAGGAGGCTGCTCCAAAGGCAATGCTGTCCACAGTACTTTAATGATCCATCGTTATCTGGTGGGTTGAAGCCTGTATAGGATAGGAAGCAAGTGATAGAAAACATGCAGAAGGCAACTGAGATCTGCCATGATATTGTAACAAGTCAAAAATAGACAATACTCAAAAGAATCACAGTTTACTGAGTAGCACTGATAAGGAGGAAACACCTTGAGTTTCATAATTATAGTAATAGTTTCTGAGAGCATCCCAAGGCATTTTGAAAAGATTCAGTCCCAAAGGACTTTTCTGTCACCTGTTGGTGGTAGAGGCAGTTTTATAACATAAGAAAATGGGAAGTTGCCGATTATGTTAATCACTGGAGTTGAAATGTGGGCAAAGTTACTTTGGTCCACATAGGTGAACAAGAGCTTTTTCCTGCCTTGGCCCATGACAAGCACCATGTCAGTGCTCACTGTTGGATCCTTTGGTGTTTCCACATTCCTCGTTTCCTGTCAAGGCAACTAAAGCCAGGCTGGACCTCTGGTACCTGTCCCTGTTACTTCTGTCTCTGAGTAACTTAGACTTGCACCGGTAATCTCTACTGCCTGTTTTAAATGCTTCCAGTATTTCATTAAATTGCCCAAATATGTCTCACTTCTCTTTGACTTTCATGCTGTGCAGCTTCCTCCCACTTCCTCCTACCTGCCCTCTGCCTTTCTGTTTTCCTCTCCCAGGTGTTAACAGAGTAACTTCTTCCCTTCTTTATCATCTGGCAATTCTGCAGTAGAGAATATTGGGAACAGATTGATCATCTCTGTTATATCTGATATGTGTCTAATTGGAGCTGCACTCTGTGGTTAAAGGTTTCCATGACCAGCTCCCATGAAAGAGCTTGGGATTGGGCTCCTAGGACAGGTAATAAAAGGTGTAGGTTTTGGATATTTGGCTTGTCAGTGGAACCCATGGCATTTAGAAAAGCTTAGCCCATCATACAGAGTCCGCGGCCACCAGGGCTGAAGCAAAACCTGTGTTTAAGCTTCAGATCTCTCTGAGATATGGCACTTTTCTCTAATCCAGAATTAGATGCCAACACTAAGCAATGTGAGGCACTTAAGTTTGGGGTTTTTTTTCAAGCCCAAAGAAAGTCATTCCTCCAGCACAGTAAGTGAAGGAGACAATGGCACACTGAGGTGGGTGGGAGGAAGGAAAATTAGGGGAATGAGGGATTTTAATCTGTTGTATCTCCCACAAAGAGCGTGAACCCCAGGACTGAAGAAAGTGTGAGGACAGACATTGCTTAGGTTCATTCCTCAGCATCCTGTGGTGAAGGAGCAGTCATCCCTCTGCCTTGCCTTCTCTTGGGGCTGGAGTTGTCTTGGGTTTCTTCCCGTTTATTGCCATGAGATCCTGCCCTGAATGTTTTTTCTGGAGCAGCTGTTGTATGGTCACCTTCTAGTGGATCCAAGTTCTGCATCCTCCTTAATTGCAGGTGGTTCTGTGAAGGTTTCTCACTGTGACATGCTAACTGTGGGCTCTGCATCCAGGAGAGTTTCTAAGACATAGTTCCTGCCCCATGTGAGTGATAACTGCTCTTTGTTAGGCCACACCTTTTGCAGAGAGCCATGGATACCCTTGCTGCAGACACACCTCAGCCCTTCCCCAGACTGTTCATGGCCAAGAGATCTGTCACACAAATTCTGAATTTTCACCAGGATTTGTGGGAGGGTGGAGACATTCGGCTGCCCTCCAAGGGCTTTTTAACCACCAGCCATTGCCGTAAGAAATCCTGGGGTTTGTGACTTCTGCCTTTCTGTGCAATCAGGATAGTTTAACCACATGGATGTTTCCAGCTGAACATGTGCCTGTGTTCTCTGTTACAAAGGGACAGCATTGCATGAATGAAATGTTGAAACTTGTGGCTTTTCACAGAATCACAGAGTAAGCTGAGTTGGAAGAAACCCACAAGGATCATCCAGTCCAACTCCTGGTCCTGCACAGACAGGCCAACACCCCCACTCTGGGCATCCCTGGCAGCGCTGTCCAAACGCCCCTGGAGCTCTGGCAGCCTCGGGGCCGTGCCCATTCCCTGGGGAGCCTGGGCAGGGTCCAGCACCCTCTGGGGGGAGAACCTTTCCCTGATATCCAGGCTAACCTTCCCTGACACAACTTCAAGCCGTTCCCACGGGTCCTGATCACCACAGAGAACAGATCAGTGTCTGCTCCTCCTCTTCCCCTTTCAAGGAAGTTGTACTTTCATTGAGTCTCCCCTCAGTCTCCTCTTCTCCAGCTGAACAGACCAGGTGTCCTCAGCTGCTTCTCATATGGCTTCCCGTCAAAGCCCTTCACCATGTTTGTTGCCCTGCTTTGGATGCTCTCTAATGGCTTATTTGTTTCTTATTTCTTGCAGAAGCACAGAATCATGTAATGGTTTGGGTGGGAAGGGACCTTAAAATTCATCCAGTCCCACAACCTGCCCTAGGTGGGGACACCTGCCACTATCCCAGGTTGCTCCAAGCCCCATCCAACCTGGCCTTGGACACTTTCAGGGATGGGACAGCCTCAGCTTCTCTGGACAACCTTTGTCAGTGGGTCACCATCCTCACAGGGAAGAATTCCCTCTTAGCATCTAATCTAATTCTGCCCTCTCCATTTGAAGGCATTCTCCCTTGTCCTGTCATTCTATCCCTTGTCCCAAGTCCCTCTCCAGCTCTCTTGGAGCCCCTTTAGGCACTGGAAGGGGCTCCAAGGTCACACAGGGGCTTCAGCCCTCGGAGCATCTCCGTGGCCTCCTCTGGACTGGCTCCAGCAGCTCCATGTCCTTCCTGTGCTGGACCCCAGACCTGGAGTCAAATCTGCAGGTAGAGTCTCACCTGAGCAGAGCAGAGGGGCAGAATCCACCCCCTCACTCTGCTGCCCACCCTAGAAAAATGAGCCTGTCATTGTGTTTTGATGGGATTTGATGATTCCTGATGTTCCCTGTGGTTTGCAAAGGAAGTCTGCTGCTCAGTGCAGCCTGGTGAGGGTGTATCACCTCTGCACACATGGGGCTCTTTACTTGAGCTGTGTTCTGCTTGTCCCCTGCAATCCTGCTCTCCGCTTCCACTCCTGATTTCCAGTGTGCCTTTGGCACCCATATGTTTGCTGGGCTCCATTTCTCTGGAGGCAGCACAGAGACTATCTGCTGAAGTTTGGGCAGATGTTGGTGAGGCAGTAGTGGCCATGTCCTCCTGGTTGGGCTATTCTGGCAAAGTCCTTCTTTCATAATGTTCTCAGTCAGTCAAAAACAGAGCCCCAGCATTCAGATCCTTTCACGAATAAATAGGATCTGTGTGGGGTTTACAGCTCCAGTTCCACATTAGTGTCCAGGGAGGCATCTTGATGAGCTTCAGTGGCCTATGTTATTCCTGCAAGGCTTCCTTCAGCCTCACCTGAGAGGGGCACATAGTTTTTGGGCTGAGCTCAGCCACAGCTCAGGTGGTGACTCATCCGGGAGAGTGATTCAGACACTGATCAGTTCCTCGTGGTCTTTCCTGGCCTCCAAACACTTGGAGAGCAGGCTGTTCCCATGACTTCCCTGCATTTTCTTAAGTGGTAGCTTTACAGGTGGAGGTGTTAAGGCCTGGGGCTTTGCTGGTTACCCACTGCTATCCTTGGAGTCATCAGGAGAGATTCAGGGCCTGGTTGCTCTTGGGTTCCAGTAAAAGTCATAGAGATAAGAAAAAGTCGGGAAGAAGGCAGATATTTCACTTTCCCATTGACTTATGTTTTCCAGGCCATGGAGCAACAGATCCGAGAGGAACAGCGAATGATGGATGAGAAGATAGTCTTGGAATTGGACCAAAAAGTAATCGACCAGCAGAGCACCCTGGAGAAGGCCGGGGTGTCTGGCTTCTACATCACCACCAACCCCCAGGTTGGTATTCGGGCACGGCAGGCGAGGTGTTCTGACAAGAGCTTGGAGTGACAGGACAAGGGGGAATTGCTTCCCACTGCCAGAGAGCAGGGTTAGGTGGGATATTGGGAAGAAATTCTTCTCTGGAAGGGTGGGGAGGCCCTGGCACAGGGTGCCCAGTGAAGCTGTGGCGATCCCTGGAAGTGTCCAAGGCCAGGTTGGACAGGGCTTGGAGCAGCCTGCGATAGTGGCAGGTGTCCCTGCTCATGGCAGGGAGTGGGAATGGATGACCTTTAAAAATCCCTTTCAACCCAAACCATTCCATGATTGTTTGACAGTACTCTTGGGTTAATATCTTTAATTTTTAAAAAAATCTCACTCTAGATAAATTGGGGATGGCTGTGTCAGACAGAACAATCCGTCCTTTTTCCTCCCAGCTGGTGGGTGGTGTGCACTGGACAGACCTCGTACTCAGTTCATAACAAAAGAACAGAAACCCAGGTACCACTTGGCAGCATTCCCAACTTCCTGCAGTACTTTTTTCCATTGTGGAGGGAAGAAACACTGTGCGAAAATCCTGCAGTCCTGTGATTCACAAATGGGTCTGAAAAGCACTAAAATAATTAACTGCTTTTGTATTCAGCTTAGCTGTAAAAACTGCCTTCAGGACTGTTTTAGGCACCTTGTTCATTCTTGCGTGTGACTTGCTGGAGTGATGATCTCAGGCTGTGATTAAAGAATTGTTCCCAGTTTCCCCAGTGCATTTGCCCTCAAAGCACCTGAGGAGTCACCTGGGTTTGTCCACATTGTCCTTATGCCACCACAGGAACGAAAAAACTCAAAATTCCCCAGTCCTGTTCTAAAGCCATACAAGTTTGCAGGGATCACAGAGACAAGCTGTTCTTAACTCTGTTTTTTCAGCCGATTAAATGTCACTTTGATAAAGACCTACTGCTGAGAAAAGACAGCTTAAATGAAGCTAAAGAGACATTTTCTAACACCCACCCACACAATTCCCAGTTGTGAAGCCTTGAGCAAGCCTCTCATTTTATCACTGCTGCTATTCCCCAGCTGTATAATGCAGGGAGCCCTTTCTTTCCCTCCTGTCCTGCCCTTTATGTTGTTTTTATAAGTAATAACCTTTGCCAGAGTTCCTGTTTGCTGGGTTTGTGTATGTTTGCCTTTAGGATAGGTGCCAAGCCCAACCCGGATCTTGGCTTGTGCCTGTGAGTGCCACCAAGAAATCCCTGCTGGAATCTGTTCACGCGGTTCCTATCAGCTGATGTGTTTCCCCCTAGTCTGTATGAAATGCCTCCTTGTGCAGGGGATATATTTTTACCAAAATAGATTTTTATTTCCATAGCTCCATGTCTGCAGGGCTGAGTCACTGACCTACACTTGCGAATTAGTGGCTCCACCATGTTGTCTCTGAACTAGACATAACTAAAGAACGAGCAGTTGGCAAAGGAACCATGAGCTGATGTTCGTGTCTCGACTTGATTGTGGTCCTGGAAAAGGGGGTTTTCCAGGAATGGAAAATGAAATGCCTGCAAGGAATTTGATGTACCAGCACAGCCATGTGTTGCACCTGCCTTGGATCCCACTTAGAGGTTTCCCAAAGCGATCCTTCCTCTTCCTGCCCTTCTGTGCTGGGAAGGGGTCAGGAGGTTGGAGGTGCTGTGGGGGATGTGGGGAGGGGCCTGGAGAACCTCTTCTGGGGCTGCTGCCCCTCCTCAGCCTGCAGAACTGGCCAGGCCTCATAGCCCCTACCACGTTTATCATGGTCAAGAAAGAGCCTGACTGGATCCTTAAGGAATCCTCAAGCGTTGGGATTCCTAAGTCAGCCACAGTTTGCAGCAGGTCTGCTAAGATATTACTGCTCTGTGTTTTAGAGAAACACTTAAACAAGATGAAGCCTTTGGGTTTTAGTTGCCTGGTTGATTTTTTTTTAATTCCCTAAGAACAAGTAGTGCTTCAGGAGGTGGTACAGGCCAGTCCTTCCTGCAGCAGGGAATGGGATCGTCTCCTTGCACAAACATCTCTCTTCCTTTGCAGGAGCTGACTCTACAGATGAATTTGCTGGAGCTGATTCGGAAGCTGCAGCAGAAGGAAGCTGAGGCTGAGAAGACTTTTTCCTGAAAGAGCAAATCTATTGTTCACTTCCCAGAGTTTTTCCTCAGGCTTCCCTCTAAACAACAGACTGTCCGTGCATTTGCTTTGTATTGTGTCAGGAAGAGGCTACAGGAGTAGAAGAAATTGCTGAGGCACTTAGATTAGAGCTGGGGCAGGCAGAGCCTGGTACAGGGGGTGCTTAGGAGCCTGGGGGTGGCTCTCTGGTCCTTGCAGCAGTGGCAGCTGCGTCTGGCTCAGCTGGGAGCTGATGGAGTGTGGTCACCTGCCAGGAATGTCCTGCAGCAGTGCTGAGGCCATCTCTGAGCCAAGGCTGGGCTGAGCACTGAGGCAGCACACTGAGCCCCGCTGTGTGAGGGTGACCCTGTGTTTAGATGATGCAGCTGGGGGGAAAACAATTCCAAGGATGTTTCTGTGTGTTGTTGAGGCAGAAACAACCTCTTAGACAGGCAGACCCTTCCCAGAGTCTCCTCCAGGCTGGTACCAGCATTAGCTGTATTAATTTATCTGTATGCTGGCCAGCATTATCTATATTAAAGGAGGATTCCAGGCATCAGCCCAGAGTTACTGGACTGGTGTTTGCAGTGTTCCCACTGACTTGGAAAGCAGAGGTTTTGCTTTGTTCTTTTAAACCAGTTTCCAAATTAAGAGAAATAAAGCACTCTGTCCTCCCTTCTGAGGCTGCAGCTTTCTGAATGCCAGTGATTGTTTGTCCTGTCCTCAGTTGATGAGTGTGGGGCTTGTGGTGTGTTAGATGGAAGCTGGGGAGAAACCTGGAGTGTTTCTGAGACCTTTCAGGGTGTTGGAAGAACTTGTGGGTGGCCTTATGGTGGGGAGAGCTGGGGCTGGAGGAGACAAGCACAAGATCAGAGCTACAAGGACCAATGAGGCTTTTGGAAATTCAGGGCTGAGTCCCCCTCCCGTTTACATCATGTGTGGGTGTTCCCTCCCCATGGGGGTGATGCTGCTGTGGTTCAGCAGCTGGAGACAAGACCTTCTGCTTGCGTGGGGTCTTCACCTCCTGGATGAAAATCTCTGGAAGGCGGGCTGGTGTGGGACCTGCACCACTGCAGGGTCCCGACAGACCTCCTGGAATTGTGTTGCCACTGGACTCTGAGGTGGGAGCTCGGTGTTACACTGCTGAGAAATGGTGATGGGCAAGGTGGGCAACATTCCCCTCTGGAGACACCTTCATCCTCCTGGGAGGACACAGGGTAAGTCACTGGTGCAGACTGGGTGAAGTCAGCATCTGTGTTCAGGTTTGTCACCAGAGCTATTGGCAAGGAAATTGCTTCCCAGGGTGAGGATGAGAAAGGCAGGGGTGAATAATGGCTTCTATGGCAGGAAAGGATGCCCAGATGCTGGGGGTCACACTGGCTCCCAGAAGCTCCCCTTTCTTCTACACAAGAGCTCTGGAATGGCTGGAGCAGCAGCAGAGTGAGCATGTGGCTGGAGGAGGTGGGATCGAGGTTACTGCCAGTGGGATCAGCCTCACTGCGCTGCCCTGTGGGGCAAGGAATGGAGCCCACCTTGGTCCAGAGCCCCCTGTGATCCAGAATCGCTGCTGTCTCTCCAAGGAGAGCTGGTGCCAGGGATCATGGGGGCTGTTCTGCCACTGCCATGACAACAGCAGCTCTTGGGCTTCCTGCTTCCATCATCTGTTTGCAGATGGCTCTGGCAGGCAGCTGATCAGATCCAAGCTGAAATTTTCCATGCCTGTTGTCAGGTTGGGTTTCAGAAGGGCCAAGGTGGAGAGCTGCAGGGGGTCAGACGTGGGTAGCTGCTGGGAAAGGTTACCCTGAGGAAGCAAAGCCCTTGGGGTGGCTTGTGATCAGGTCAGCAGGATTTCAGCAGAGGAGCACTTGCTCAGCCCCCTGAAAGCAGACAGTATGTGGAGGATACTGATACTTTTCCAAGCAAGTGTCATTGTGACACCATCCCACAGCACGGCCCCAGCCACTGCAGCTGTGGTACTGCCGGTAACGTGGGGCAGACCTGGTGAGAGCGACCCAAAGGGGCTGGAAGTTCTGCTGGGCTTTGGCTGTCTCAGCTCCTTGGTTCAGTGACCTGTGCAGCCCCGAAACTCTCAACCAGTGTCCCAGGAACATGTGTTTGGCTTCAGCCATCCACAGAGCTGGACCGAAAGTGCCTGCCCAGAGCTCCATATGTCCCAGAAGTGACATGGAGAGGGGATGCAACCCAAGGATCAAGTTCCCTGTTCAGGTGCAAGGTGACTGATGCGAGAGCTATGGCTCCATGCCAGCCCCATGTTCACCAGGAGCTGGTGGAAGGCAAGTGATGGGTGTTTTCTCCTTCCTTTTCCTATGTTTTGTGCTATTGAGCAGGAGAGTGGGGTCCCCTCCACATAAGGAGGTTGATTCATTGTGGATAAAGATGAATGTGTTCAGGTGGGAGCCCTCAAGTGTTGCCCAGTGGGCTCTGAGTTGTGGGTGACATTTGAGGTGGTGACTGGTGGGTGCATGAAAATGTCAGCTTAACTGCTCAGGTGCCATCAGAAAATTAGATGAGTCATAAGAAGGGGATCAGAGAAGAAAATGAAAACCATGTTGCTGCCGTGAAGCACCTAAATGCAAATCCCTTCACCCTGACAAAGGCACGGAAGGGATGGAACAAGCTCTGCAAAGGCCCCAGGAACACCAAGGATCTGGAACATCTTCCAGCTGAGCTGGACTATTATCTTTGACAAAGGGCACTTTGGGGCAGGCTGGGGACATGGTGGAGATAAAACTATGAGTGACATGGAGGGTGACTCCACTCTGGAAACACAGGAGCAGGAGCATTGCAGGGCACCTGTAACAGGCAGGTTTGGGTGGGACGGGTGACTGCTTGGGGAACTCCTGCCCCAGGGGGCTGGAGAGGCAGAAGGTTTGTGTTGGTCCAAGAGGAGGTGAAGCACTTCTGGAAAAGAAACCCTTTTTGACTTAGAGGTGGATAGACGTGATTCTTCACTGCCCTGCAGAGCCAGGTGGAAGAACCACAGGCTTTTGCTCGGGTTTTGTGCTCTTGCCCAGGCCCTGGCCAGGCAGGAGGACTGTGAGCTGGAGGGGCCCGTTCAGGAGCTCCCCCTCCGGCAGCTTTCCCCACACCTCAGTTGTGCCATGACAAACACCTGAGCACAGAGAAGGTGCCTGTCCTTCAGGCAGTAGCTTCAGAGCAGAGTGAGTAGAGGCAAAGGAGTGGGGTCTCAGCCCTTTGCTGCATCCAGAACGGCATCCAGTGGATGGGACACATCATAGAATCACAGAGTAGTTTGGGTAAGAAGGGACCTTGGATTAGAAGCTCATGAGCAGGAACACCTTCCACTATCCCAGGTTGCTCCAAGCCCTGCCCAACCTGGCCTTGGACACTGCCAGGGATCCAGGGGCAGCCACAGCTTCTCTGGGCACCCTGTGCCAGGGCCTGCCCACCCTCCCAGGGAACAATTCCTTCCCAATATCCCATCCATTCCTGCCTTCTGGCAGAGGGAAGCCATTCTCCCTTGTCATTCCAGGTCCTTGCCCCAAGTCCTTCTCCAGCTCTCTTGGAACCCCTTTAGGCACGGGAAGGGGCTCTAACGTCTTCCTGGAGCCTTCTCCTCTCCAGGTGAACACCCTCAGCTCTCCCCGTCTGTCTGCAGAGCAGCCCAGGGCTCCAGCCTTTGGAACATCTCCATGGCCACCCTGTATTCCGCTTCCGTGCGGCTCCAGCCGCGCACACACTCCGGCGGGGATGCCCGCCGTGGGGCCCCCCCACGTGTCTGCCCCTCCTTGGGGCTAGGGGTGCAGCCCCAGTCCCCCCAACCTCTGCTCCCCGCTCGGGGGAAACAGCCCTGGAGATGGAGCCAGGCCCCCGCCCGAACCCCGCCCTTCCGCCGAGCACGAGGAGGCGGAGCCGGGCGGCGGCGGCGGCGGCGGCGACGGCGCGGAGCAGGTGAGGCCGGGGTCGGTGCGGGGCCCCCGGCCACCCTCGCAGGTGAGCGACAGCCGCTGGGACCGGGAGCCGGGCTGGGACCGGCACTGTGGGGAGCGTTCCGGGAGAGCGCGGCCGGGATCGGGGCCGGGGCTCGGCGCCGCCCGGAACCGGCATCGTGGTGGGGTTGAGCAGGGGCGAAACTATCGCCTCTCCCCCCCGGGATGAATCCGGAACCCCCACGCACCCTCCTCGGTCCGGGGGTCCCCACCCTCGGCCACCCCCTGAACTCCGGGGATGCTCCGTGTCCAGTGGGCACCGAGCTCCGTATCCTCCCAGCTGCGCCTGTTGCGTGTGTTGCGACTGGGGACCCCAGTACTGCCAACGCCTCCAGTCGCGGGGACCCGGGTGTGCAGGGATGGGGGTCTCAGCCAGCACGGATTGTGCTCCTTGTCCTCATGGGCCGTCCTTGACCCTGTCATTCTGTCATCTCCCATTGCCCTTTCCAGGACCTTTTGGCCTCTGAGAGGTGGACCCTGGAGCGGGGCTGCACCAGCCCTCCAAGCAGGACACGTTGTTTACATAGGTGTGGGGCTTCTGGCACAGAAAAGAGGGCAGCTGGGAGGGGAGAGTGTCCCCAAAGTCACCAATCACCCCATGGAGCAGCTGGGAAATGGCACCTGAAGGTCCCCAGCGCTGTGTCCTCCCACTGTCACGGTGGCAGCTGCCAGCGTGGCTGGTCCCTGGCACTGGCTGTTTCTTGGTCTGGCTGGGAACTCCCATGTCTTCGCAGGAGCTGCTCTGGACTTCTGCTGCAGCCTCTGCATCATGCCTGAGCTTTCCCTGGGGAAGCAGCAGGATCCTGGGAGCAGGGAGATGCTGCATGCCCCCGTGGTGGGGTCCTGGCACAGCAGGGTGAAGTTCAGGTAGATGTTGGGTAAGGTAGAGAGGAAGCAGCAAGGAAACCTTCATCAGGGCCAGAGCAGACTGGTTTGCGCTTTAGCAAGGAGGTGCTGCCCTGGGAGCACTGTGGTGTGCCTGCCACCTGGCACACAGGCCCATGTCCCTGTCCTGTGCCACGTCTGGAGGAGGACACACTTTGTGCTGAGCTCCATGCTGGCTGAGTAGCGAGGGACACCTGGAATGTGCCCTGGTAGCTTTTCCACCCCATCCCCAGCACTTGATACCTCACTGCCAAGGGAATGCTCACCCCTTCCTGCCCCTCTACTAGGTCTCCAGGCAGAGTCTTGCTGCCAAGGACCCCTCACTCTGCCAAGGGCAGGGCCCACTGCCTCCAGGATGGCGAGATGGCTGCCCCGGTCCACCGACCTGACCCGCTTCTGCCAGAAACTCAACCGGGTGAAGACCCTGGAGGACGACATGATGGAGACATCCTTCAACAGATGCCTTTCCACCATCGACTTGACGCTGCTGGGCATCGGGGGCATGGTGGGCTCCGGACTGTACGTCCTCACAGGCACCGTGGCCAAGGAGATTGCTGGCCCCGCTGTCATCGTCTCCTTCATCATCGCTGGCTTTGCCTCTCTCCTGGCTGCTCTCTGCTATGCCGAGTTTGGAGCCCGCGTGCCCAAGACAGGCTCTGCCTACATGTTCACCTACGTGTCCGTGGGTGAAATCTGGGCTTTCCTCATCGGCTGGAATGTGCTGCTGGAGTACATGATTGGGGGCGCCGCGGTGGCCAGGGCCTGGAGTGGCTATCTGGACTCCATCTTTAACCACAAGATCAAGAACTTCACCGAGACCCATGTGGGTGCCTGGCAGGTGCCGTTCCTGGCCCGCTATCCAGACTTCCTGGCAGCTGCCATCCTGCTGGTAGCCACCGCCTTCATTTCCTTTGGAGCCAAAGTGTCCTCCTGGCTCAACCACGTCTTCTCAGCCATCAGCATGGGTGTCATCCTCTTCATCCTCATCATGGGCTTTGTCCTCGCACAGCCCAAGAACTGGAGCACCCAGGAGGGTGGCTTTGCCCCGTATGGGCTGTCGGGCATCATGGCTGGCACAGCCACCTGCTTCTATGCCTTTGTGGGCTTTGATGTCATTGCAGCCTCCAGCGAAGAGGCCAGGAACCCGCAGAGGGCTGTCCCCAGGGCCATCGCTTTCTCCTTGGGGTTGGCCACCGGCGCCTACATCCTGGTGTCAGTTGTGCTGACGCTGATGGTTCCCTGGCACACGCTGGACCCTGACTCTGCCCTGGCTGATGCGTTCTACAGGAGGGGCTATACCTGGGCAGGGTTTCTGGTGGCTGCCGGCTCCATTTGTGGTGAGTACAGGCAGTGGTGGGAGGGAGCTGCCCACCCCCCCCGCATTAGGGGCTGGGAACAGCCTCCAGTTTGGGTTTGGGTCTGATGGGGTCTCCCTTCTTCTGCCCGTCTCTCAGCAATGAACACAGTTCTGTTGAGCAACCTCTTCTCCCTGCCACGCATCGTCTACGCCATGGCCGAGGATGGGCTCTTCTTTCAGGTCTTCTCCCGAGTGCACCCGCGCACACAGGTGCCCGTCGTCGGCATTGTGGTCTTCGGGCTGCTCATGGCCCTCCTGGCCCTTGTCTTTGACTTGGAGGCCCTGGTACAGTTCCTATCCATCGGCACACTGCTGGCCTACACCTTTGTGGCTGCCAGCATCATCGTCTTGCGCTTCCAGCAGCAGAAGGGGGATGTCCCTGTGCCGGTGGCCGGCAGCCGGCCCAACCCTGAACCCCATGAGGGCCCATCCAGCAGCGAGCTGAAGGAGTACGAGTCCTTCTCTGACAAGCTGCAGCTGGTGGACAGGGACAAGAGTAAAGAGCAGCGGGAGCCGGGGCAGCTGAAGGCAGCGTTTGAGCCCTACCTGGAGTTCCTCAGCGACTTTTACCCGGGTGAGGTGGTCACAGTGGCCGTGGTGACCCTCATGGTGTCTGCCATCTGCCTCTGTTCCATCTTGGTGTTTGGCAACACCCACCTCCACCTGCCCACCTGGAGCTACTCCCTGCTACTGGTCCTCTTCAGTCTGGGCTTCCTGCTCAGCCTCTTCCTCATCTGGGTACATGAGCAGCAGCACAGCACCCAGACCTTCCAGGTATGCCCAAGGCCCAGGCAGGGAATCTGCTGCAGGGGTGAGGGGAGGTGGGAGCAGCTCTGGTGGACCCACAAGGCTCCCACGCACAGCACTTGGTTGAAAGCACAACTGCTGAAGGAGGAGGAGGGAGGGGAGGAGGAAGAGGATGCTTGTGGACACTGGGTGTGGGGAGTGTTAGTGCCTCTGCCTCTTACTCTGTGTGGCCGCTGGTCCCCAGGAGGGCACATCCCCAGCAGTTCTGTGTCCATCCCATGGGATCGCTCCTGTCCACCTTGGGCTCCCTTCTCTGCATCCCCACAACTCCTTTGCTCCTCTCCTGCTTCAGCTCCTTTGGCTGCCCTTCAGCTATGTGATGGAGCTCATTTTCAGCCTCCAAACCACTTCTATGCCTCTTGTGCTCCCCCTCTCCTGTTTTCAGCCCACCTGAGCCCTGATGTGGTCAGTGCAGCTTCATAACACCAGTGGTGACACCACTTTCCTGCCATGCCCCTGCCCTGGCTCCTCCAGCAAGGACCACGTTGGCTCAAGATTACGCCAGGAGCTTGTTTGGTCCTCACGATGATGCCTGTGCCCACCCTGCCAGCCTGGCTCCCAGCTCCTGACTCCATTGTTCCTTTTCCTTAAAAAAAAGTGCCACTTTAGAAATCCCAAGGTGACAGTCCCTTTGTCCCACACATTTCCCAGTGCTGTCTTTTGTCCCTATGATTTTAAAGATGGAGAATGTGGTCCTGCAGATCTCACCCTGCTCCTTTTCTCCTCCAGATCCCCCTGGTACCCCTCTCCCCAGCGCTGAGCATCATCCTCAACATCTACCTGATGCTGAAGCTCAGTTACATGACGTGGCTCCGCTTCGCCATCTGGCTCCTCTTAGGTGAGTGCTCCCATGGCTGCTCCGGGGAGGGGAACAGGGCTTGTCTTGGCACACTCCAGCTGCTTTGGCAGCTCCTCTCCTCCACTTACGAAGACCATAAGCTCCTCTCCTCCACTTACGGAGACTATAAACCATATCCTGCCCCTTTCTGCCTCTGGTTCCCCTTTGGAGATGCAAGCCAAGGTCTCCCAGCATCTCCTGAGCCTCTCTGTTTCCCGGAGCGTTACAGCTTGTCCCTGTTGAAGTTCAGATCCTCCTTCAAGCCCTGGGCCAGAACCACTCCCTGCTTCTCAGGAAGTCCTTCCGTTTCCCAGGGACTTAGGGTGCTCCCCTTGCTCTTAACATGCTGCAGGGCCTTTTTCCTCCTGCAAGCAGCTCAGCTGAGCCCCCGTGGTGCTTTGGCTTATTGCTCCGACGGGTTGCCAGCCACATCCGTGCCACATTCCACTGTGATGCCAGCCATGACGGTGCCAGCAGCCAGGCTGTGCTGGAGCCCCTGCTGTCCCTGTCCCCACTGCAGGCCTGCTCGTCTACTTCAGCTACGGCATCTGGCACAGCAAGGAGAACCTGCGGGAGCCACAACCCCAGCGTGTCAGCGCCCGCTACGTGGTGTTCCCAGGCGGCAGCCTGGAGGAGAGGGTGCAGGCAGTGCAGCCCAGCTCCCAGCCTGCCACTGGGCTGCCAGACACCGACATCGATGACTGCAAGAGATGACACCGCTGGGAACGGCGGCACCTGCAGATGGGAGCGTCAGAATCCCCTCCCGCAGTGAGGCCAGAGACCCATCCCCTCCTCCTGGTCCCTCTGACAGCAGAGCCATTGGGGCTCCCATGGTGTGGGGCTCCATCTGGGGAGGATGAGGATGCTTGCCCTTCCCCACACACTTCTGATAGAGTGTGGAGGGGCTGGCTGCCTCCCTCACCCTCCCACTCAGGATCTGGGTCTCAGCCCAGTGCCTGCCCTGCTCATGAGGAGCTGTGTTCTCATCACCTCTCCCTCAGCACACCCTGGCACTGTCCAGCACATCTCCTGTCTGCCAGCACATCCGTGAAGCCAGGGATGCAGATTCCCCAGGGGCTGGGACAGGCAGCCCAGTGCTGCACATCCTCTTGTTCTGACTGCAGCCCCCCTGCCTCCTGCAGTCCCCTTCAGCAGGAGGCAGGGGCCAATCATGCATCCCCACAGGCACCTCTGCCATCCCTATCCCCAGGGCTGCTCTCCTCAAAGGCTGGGGCTGAGGGGCAGCTGGACACATGACACGGAGAAGGAATATGGCCAGAGTGGGTGGCTGGGCAAGCACCCCAAGAGAGCCGGTGGAGGCTGGCACAGCAGCAGCCCAGCTGCATCTTCCCAGCCACTGGAACTGGCTGTCTGAGGGTGGGCTGGGGCTATGCCTGCTGGAAGATAATGCCATGGCCAGGCTCCTGCCCCAGCCCTGAACGGGATATGGGTGCTCAAGACCCCAGGTACGTTGCCTTGTTCCTGGAGGTCCCCAGCAGCATCCCTGGGCTGGTCTGCCTGGAGCCGGCTCCCCACCTCTCCTGCACCCCAGCAGCATCACCTGCCCCACCATAGGCGTGATGCCCCTTCCAGGCTCTCTGGGGCTTGGGACAGGCTCAGCAGGTGCTTTTCGGTATTGCCCCCTTCCCAACAATCATCCCTGTGCTCTGGGGTCACCCCAGCTGCAAGGGTGTCATGGTGGGTCACCCCAGCAGCACTGCTGCAGCCACCCATGGCTGTTTTGCCCGTGCGCAGCCTGAAGTGGAAGGGAAGAGGGTTTCAGCAAGTTTTGGAAGTCAGTCAAGCATGAGGTTGCCAACCTGACAGGCCTTGCAGCATGGACACCCTGCTCCATCCTCATCCTTTGCATGCTGCAAGGAGCTGGGGACTGTGGGCAAGCTGTTCCATTACTTCTCACTGGCCAGTCCCTGGGGGGCCCTAGAGATGCTGTGGGAACCCTCAGTAGGATACACTGGCTCCAGTGAACCCCTCTGTCTGCTGGCACTGCTCCGTGTCCCGCCTTGTCCCTGCGCTGCCGCCACCGGAGCTGTGGCCCCGCTTGGCACCTCTGTGTCATGGCTTGTGAGCAACGGGCTGATTCGGTCATCCTCATAAACACTTTCTGCGATGGCTCTGGCTCGTTGTGATCTCTGTGTCCCCAAGACTCAAGGTGGGAAGCTGCTCCCCCCAGAAAGTGGGGAAAGCGAGAGTTGTGCTGCCCACTGCCACCCTGCTGCCACTGGGGTTCCAGTCACAAGGACAAGCTCCAGCCAAACCCACAGAAACCAGGGCCCCATGGGGCTGGGATAGGCTGGGACTTGAGCCTCACAGTACACAAATACCCTGATACTGACCCAGATGGGGCTGAACCCCACTGTGAGCAGCAAGGATGGTGCTGAGCGGCACCAGGCCAAGGTCACTAAAGCTGCCCAAGGTTATGAGCCAAAGGGTGGGAGAACTTGTGCAATTACTGGGAATTAAAGGATAACCCACAGATAACCCCATCCCCACACTGCTGTTTTCTAAAGAAATGTCCTTCCTGAGATAACAGAGTCCTTCTTCATTAAAAAGCAAGTGTTCAACAGGTACCTGGGGAGGCAGAGGCTGAACCCTCCTTAGCAACTCAGCTTTAATCTCAGTAATAAATTCATTGTCAGCAGGACAAAGGCAAGTAAAAAGATCCACAGGGACACAGGAAGAGAAGGGAGCCCAGCACAGGGCTGGGGAAGGGCAGGAAAATCCTCACAGAGAGGGATGGGCTGAGGGTGACTTTTATGTTCTCCTGGAGGAAAGTCAATGGCAGTCACAGCTCTCAGCTCTCCTAGCAGGGGTCTCAATCAGCCTTTTAGGCTGCAAAAGACCAAAGAGTTGAATGAGCCTCGTAACCATTGATACCTAATCTATTTAAAAACATTCATTTCTAAAAATGCATAGAAATCCCTGTTAGCCTGTGGCACACAAAGCACGCGGTGCTCCCCAGCAGAGCAGGGGGTGCCAGGGATGCAGCCAGCAGGGTATTAAAGGATTGAAGTGTAATTCCCAGGCACCTGGGAGGCCAGTGGGGCCTCTCGAGCACACTTGTGGGTTGTTTTTTTTTTAATAGGATTACAAAATTGGTTGGGTTCATGTGTCATACACCATCCTACAGTAGTAACATGCTCTGCACAGAACATGTATTAATCGATTATTAATTGACTACTCATTAATGCACACAGAAAAAAAGGGGGTGGCAGCAGCCACTGGCACACAGACAGCCCTTCTACAGGAATTTGATTTTGAAAATTATATCAGCAGAGAAAAAAAAATCCAAACTAAACAGCATCAGCAGGGCTTTAAGATGGCAGCCTGTAATTGTAAGAGAAAACACTGGATCCCCAATCCATGCCCCCGATTTGAAACAGATGTAAAACGAAACCATTCTCGTGTGCAGCTCGCAAAACCCTGTTTCATGGAGCTCCAGGAGCAGCTGCTTGCTGCTTCCCTGTGGCTGACCCTACACCTGTTTTCCAGAGCAGTATCCTTCTCCAAATTAGCTTAAAATATAAATAAAGTCCTCTGTTTTCTGGGAGCCATGGCAATGGTGTAATCAGGCTGCAGGAAACCAATCTATTTCCAGAGCTGCAGGGAGGTATGTGGGTCAGTGCTGGAGTGGCCAATGTTAGGGCTCCAGGAACTGGGAAGGGCTTCATGGGCCCTGGGGCAGGAGCAGCTCTGGCACACGTGCTCCGGGCTGTGCTAAGAGGGTTAATGTGAGTCCTGGATGCTAATCCCCACAGACAGTGTGGGAGTGGGCAGGCAGCAGGCAGGGCAGGCTCAGCCTCTCCAGTCATGCTGCTGGACTGGCTGGACTGGGAGAATAGCTGGCAGGGCAGTGCTGGTATATTGCGCCCTGGGAGGACAGGTGCAGCAGGACAAGAGAAATGCAAATCCAGAGGGGAATAACATGGGATTTGTACCAGAGAGAAAATCAGTGCTGGGGCTGCCACCCACACCCTTTAAATGGCAGTGAGTAACTGAGCCTGTGGACCTTAGCCCCAGGTGCAGCTCAGGGATGCTCCAAGGATGGACACAAGGACTGAGCCAGTGATGATTTTGGAGGCTTCAGGGCACAGGATCACTGCTGCTGCCCATGCAGCCCTGGGCATGGGAGCTGTGAGAGTTGCAGGGATCGCTGGGCTGCAGGAGCTCTTACACGGATCACTGGGCTGTGGAACCCACAGGGATGGCTGGGCTCCTGCTTGGGGAAGCACAGGGGAGTAGGAGTCACAGGCGCACAGTTTAATAACTGAAATAAGCAGCTGCTTGCATAGCTGAGCCCTGTCCATGCTGGAGGGAGGAAAAGAGGAGCCCCAAGCCCTGAAAGAGGGTGGTGGGTTGCACCCAGGAGAGAGCAGCTCCATGTCCTAAATAAATCACTTCCCAACCTCATGTTCCTAAATTATCCCTCCCCACTCCCCCCTCCAGCTCTGAAAACAGCACAGATGAGCTGCAGGGCTCGGGGAGGCTGGTTGTAAGTAATCCTCTCATTATCCTGCCATGCTCCCCTCCTCCTCCTGCAGACACAGCCCGAGGATGAGGTAAGCATCACGCAGCATTCCAGGATGCCAGCACTGGTGCATCTGCTGCTACCACCAGCCAGGGAATGGCAGGGCATTAAAAGATGGCACAGAGCAAGGTGGTCTTGTCCCCTCGTCCCTGCACGATGTGCTGGCAGTCAGGCACACAGATCCCCAGGTCATTCCAGGAGTGTTTGAGCTGTGTCTCAGCAGTCCCTGCAGCCACAGTTCTCCCCTATCTCAGCACTTGCCAAGGAGCTGTGTAAGCGAGGGCACAAACGGCGCGGCCCTGTCCCTACGGCGGAGGCTCCATTCCAACACCACATGCATTCGCTGCATCTGCTTTGGGGGCAAGGGAGGAAACGGCCATTGCCCCACATGTAACACACCACACAGACCCGAAACTGCAGCTACCGGCCTCAATGATCTTAGAGGGTTTTTCCTACCTTACAGATTCTATAAAAGGAGAGTAAATCTTGCCCACATGCACAGGAGACATGGAATGAAGCAGTGGACTGAAACAGCCATGAGGGAGATTTAGGCAGACCAGAAACGCTTCCTGAGGCAATGACAGCTTTGCCTGAAGTTGTGAAACGTCACTCAGATGCTGGCAGGAAGGAGCTGCAGCAAGCAGCTCCTCTGGAGCCAGGATGGTTGATTTCTCATGATCCCACACTTCTCTTACTAGGCTGGAAGCATTCTAGGGCAGCACTGGGGGCTCCAGTCCTTGCTGGGACAAGAGCCAACGCACCTCTGGGAATGGCAGCACACTCAATATCCTAAAGGAGATGAAAGTGCTCAAGAAAAATACTTGGAAAACACAAAACCCCCTTTTCTGCTTGGGGAGAGCAGCTGGAGCCACGCTGGAGGCTCCACTGCCCAGCCCTGCCTCGAAAGTTAGTAGCTTCTACAGCTAGAACTTTTGGATCACCTGTGTAACTTACACCAGAGAAGTTCCACGTGGAATCAGGCAGCGAGCTTCCCTGGAGTAGTAATGCTCATTTTCCAGAAACAGGCAGCTGGAGCAGTCTCAGAGTGCTGCAGATCCTTCCGAAAGAAGATGGGGGAACAAGGACAGTCAAGGCTTCAAAAGGCCACTGAGCAAAGGCCACTCAAGAATTCTGGAAAAATACCATTAGTGGTAATCAATGTGGATTTCTGTAACCTCTGTGCTCCGACTGGGACAGGACCTGGAAAGAGGCAGCAGTGCTGGTGTGCTGTAACACCTTCATGATGCATGCAATGCTATCTGGCAAAGAAGCAAAGAAAACAAAAAGGAACAATATGAAATTGACACTTGGACGCACAGTACTAGAACCACTGAATCCCTTGTGAACAGAGATTCAACAAGTCTTCTGGTGACTTATTCCAAGATTGGTTCCCAACAAAGAGAGAACACAACTGAGTTTGAGGAAAGAGGAACAGTGATTCCAGCTGGGGAGATCAGCAGGTAAATCAGGAATAACTGGTATTTCAGTATAACAGAACTACAGTTCCCAGATTAACTCCCTACATGTTAATTCCTCACAACCTTTGGCAGCAGCTGCCAAAACACAGCAAATCCCTCCAACCTCCCACACAAACCTCCAGGCCAGCTCTGGCTGCCTGCTCCCGCTTCTCCCGGCAGCCCTCCAGGAAGGTACATCCCACCTGGGCACAGGGCAGGCTTGTGCTCTGTGTCCTCCAGCCACCTCATCAAACCCACAGTGTGGTTATGCACTTTCCTCCAAATGGTTTGTTCTGTTCCCCCCTTTCAAATGTATGGCATATCCCTAGTTGTAACTGCCTATCATCCCTTCCTCGGTACTCCAGTTGGTTCATGTTATCTGATTCCTCCTACCCTCCGTTCCCGTTGGTTCCTGAGATGTGTATCCCTCCCGTTAGCTGTTTATTGGTGCAAGTCTTGTACACGCGGGCTTTTTGAATCGGTCTTAAGCGTGCCTAGGGGCTGTGAGGCAGCTCTTGCGATTCCCTCCTCCCCCCGTCCCCTTCCCTTTTCCCCTCCCCCCCTTCCCTTTTCCCTTTTCCCCTTTTTCCCCTTCCCCCCCCCCCGCCATGGGCCGAAGAGAAATAAACACGATGCAACACCACAGGACAACAGGATGCTCAAGGTCCCTATCCTGGTGACATTGCCTGGTATAACACTGCTGGCTCACCTGGTATGTTTAGGTTCCCAAATGGTTTGTTGATAGGTTTATTGAGCCTAAAACCACCCAGCTCTGACTCCAGTGACAAACAAATCCATGTGTGTCGAAACACAGGCAAGTGGATCTTCTCCAGGTGGTGACTAAGGACAGATTTATGATGGAGGAGGTGAAGCCTGTGCCAGGGGTGTATTGTTTCATAGGATTTTTACTTGCATCTCTTCTTTGGAGAGCACAGGAAGGGCTAGGGGCAAAGGACATAACAGAAGCAATAAATGGTGAAAAATATTTTAAAATATAAGTACTTACACTGATTTAAATCAAGCCCCATAAAGCTTCTGTGTTCAATACACAAAGTTTTCATCTGGAGATTGAGGGGGTGTCAGGATGGTTCTGACGTTTTTAGAGATAGCCCAGATTTAAAGACTGCAGCCCGTATTTACAACATGCAAATGGTTTGGACAGACCTGAGACCAAAGCACAAGCTTGATTTATTAGAGACATAACTGTAAAAATGATTTGCACATTTATAGGACAGACCCCACTAGGTAAATCATAGAATTATTTCTAAATAAAAAAGATAAAGTTTATACAATCACAGAACCATTTAGGTTGGAAAAGATCTCTAAGACCATTAACCCAGCTCTGCCAACTCACCGCTAGCCACCATGTGGTCCCTTTCAGCTTCAGAGGCTGGAAGAACTGATTTTTATTTTGATGAGTAAAATTTCAGTAGAATAAAAACAATACACAGACTACAAAACAATATTTGTATTGATTTATCAATCAGAAATTAAACCATTCAAAACATTCATTGTACTAATTTTGACTCTAAAAAAGGAAAACTAGAAACGGAGAAATGAAAACATATGTGATATGTCCATAGATACTGGATGACTTTTCTGTCTTAGTTCCAATGTCTGTGTGACCCCAAGTCACAGATGACTCTTGGACAGGCACAGGCACAAGGCACATCAGCTTCATGTGAGTTCTCACAATTTAAGAACAGGAGTGAAAACAATTAAAGCTCCAAGCCTTTGGCCATGGCAGCTGCCTTTGGTTATGGAAATGGTTCCAGCTGATACTAAGTTTAATGCAATGTTTTCTGCTATAGCCATTCCAAATATCTCCCCTAAAAAAAAAATACATGAAACCAAACAGTTTAAGAGTTAAAAGGAAACTTGGGTTCATTCATGTACTTCTCTGCAACTGTCTGTATTACATCTAGGTAATTAAAACTACAACATACAATTTCTTCTTCTACCTCATTTACCACAAGCCCAAAGCAGAAGCTGCCAGACAGTGAAGCATCTGGTTTTTGACCTCAGGTTGCCGAGGCAGCAAAGAGGGACTGAAAATCCAATCACCATGACAAAGCCAGGGGCTGGTGCTCACAGTGCAGCTGTGACTGCCCGGCTCATTCTCCAGCTGGTGGAGCCTGAAAGTGGACACTGAGCAGCCAGGGAGCTTCCACAACCTCCCGGGCCTAGAACCCCTCCCAGATCCGCTCGAAATCAGAATAGGTTTGCTCAGCAAGTGTTCTGTGAGTTTCCAGTGGGGCTGGAAAAAAATGAGGGTGTCAATCAGCACAAATGAAAAGGAAACCATGTCCAGGCCTGAAGACCAGACAGCTGAGGAGAACTGTTGGACTGTAAAAGGAACACGAGGTGAGGATGACAGGGGTGGTGACAAGCAGCCACTGCAGCCTTCAAAGGTAAACACAAGGGAAAAAAGCAGCATGGAACTGGGAAGGAACCAGGTGGATGGCTGGGGTGTTCCTGGTGGCCAGAAGTGGTGAGGATTAAGGTTGTTTTCTTTCCTGTGAGCCAGAGAAGCCCACTGAAGACATGAAGGATGTTCAAGGAGGACGCTGTAGCAGGTGAGATGTGTGAGGATTGAGGGTTGTAAAGCAGTGGATGGAGTGGATGTTGAATTTTGCATGAAAGACACCACTCAGGGAGAACATGGATCTGGCACACAGCATGGGATGTGGCGTGGCAGAGAAAAAATTCAGTATCTGCTTTTCTGAGTGTGTAACCATCAAAGAAGTGCTGGAAGCAGAGGGATTTGGAGTACAGCTGCAGGGTGAGACCAGGAGTAGGGAGATCTGTGAATCTTCATCCTGGAGATATACATGGCTGGAGATACACATGGCTGGAGATGCCCAAGGACAGCTGTAGATGGAGAAGGTGAAGCCTGTGCCAGGAAAGTGCAAAAAGGAACCTAAAGGTTGGAAGGTTAGAGGTGAGTGATGATGTCACAAGAAATGGTGTGCACAAGTGGAGAGTCCAGAGGAAAGAATGGAGGGCTTGAGCCCAGCACAAGTGAGCCTGGTGACACCAGTGCAGATGAAGGCCCAGGGAGCAGTAACTGGGTGGCATCACAGGAGTGCTGTGAATGCAGGGATGTGCAATTAAATAACAGCTGCTTAAAGTCAGGAGCCAAAAGAAAAAAGCAGTAACAAGGCTGACACCAACAAGACCAGCAAAGGGAGTCCCCAAACACAGGCTGACATGGGTGTACATAAGTACAAGATTCCCCTTCAAATATCATTTCAAGCTTTGCCAGGAAAGCAAATACTGGATACAGTTGACAATAATTCATTATGTTTTTAAATGATTAATTTATCTTTCCATTAAAATGATGAAAAGTACTTCTGCTCTCACTATTCACGATGTAGAGGAAAAGGTTGTGACCCACTGTGCCCGACAATGTACCTCCCTGGGCATCACTTCTGCCTGCAGCCTGTGACTACACCTGGAGTGAGTGCCCCTTTAGTTTACTCACAGGTGCTCTGAATCCTAAATTCAACATTTAAGCCTGTATTGCCCCAAGTATCCTCCTCTCTGTCAGAGGCAATTCTAATTCAAAAAATATTTACAGTTAAACAGAAGCATGGTCCTGACCTTGTGATTATACAACAGATACTACAAAATCAAATTATTTTCTCCATCCACGGATATCAGAGACAGGAAAATTAACTGGAAGGGGCCTCAGAGAACTACTCCAGACAAAATAAACATCACGAAACAAAAAGATTTATCATCAAAAACGAGTAGGAAAGACTGCACTCTTTTATGGTCCAAACTACACATTTCTAAGATGCTGTGCCTGCTGAAAGCAGCTTCAGGTGGGACTACCTGACATGAATGTACAGAAGGTTTATAATTTCTTCCTAAAAATGTGGAGTACTCAAGGGGAGATGACACAAAGGAAAAATTCTCAACCCAAGGGGCAAGAGGTGTACTGACGCATTTACACATCCCATTCTCCCACCTGCATCCAGGGA
The DNA here is from genome assembly GCA_013397175.1 of Platysteira castanea. Taxonomy (NCBI): domain Eukaryota; kingdom Metazoa; phylum Chordata; class Aves; order Passeriformes; genus Platysteira; species Platysteira castanea. Next base: position 83,839 of record VYXC01011107.1, on the reverse strand, counting down.
AGTAGATGATTCTGGTTCCTGAGCACTTCAAAGAAGTCTGTTGGCAAATCCCCAGTGCTAGCCAACATCACAACTCATGTGGTGAACCGTAAGCTCTGGTTGGTCCCTGAACCTCCAGCAGGACAGGCTGGAAAAGGCCCTTGACGTTTCCTTGATGTAAAACTTGGGCTACTCCAACACCCAGAGGAGTGCCATCATTTTCACTGGTGGGAAAGACAAATTGCCCATCCCTTGGTCGGGGGGGTCTGTGCTGGTTTAACACAGGCTGGGGGTGTTCACATGGGCAAGGCCCCAGGGAGAGCTGAGAGCCCCTGCCAGGGCCTAAAGGGGCTCCAGGAGAGCTGGAGAGGGACTGGGGACAAGGGCTGGAGGGACAGGACACAGGGAATGGCTTCCCACTGCCAGAGAGCAGGGATGGATAGGATACTGGGAAGGAATTGTTCCCTGGGAGGGTGGGCAGGCCCTGGCACAGGGTGCCCAGAGCAGCTGTGGCTGCCCCTGGATCCCTGGCAGTGCCCAAGGCCAGGCTGGACACTGGGGCTTGGAGCAGCCTGGGACAGTGGGAGGTGTCCCTGCCCATGGCAGGGGTGGCACTGGGTGGGCCTTAAGGTCCCTTCCCACCCAAACCATTCTGTGATTCAGGGAGGGCCCGGCTCACGGCGGCGGAGACTCACCCGGCTGCCTGAAAGACCCCGCAGCCGCTGCAGCCGGGCGGGGCCGCCGCCGCCGCCATGGCAACGGGGAGGGGCGGGGCGGGCACGCGAGGGGCGGGGCCGGG
>VYXC01011107.1:58815-83035 GCA_013397175.1 Platysteira castanea | reverse complement strand
GGGACCCTGCCCTCGGGGGTGGCCGGTCCCTGCTAGGGTAGGGACCCTGCCCTCGGGGGTGGCCGGTCCCTGCTGGGGTGGGTACACAACCTCAGCCCTCGGGCCCGCCTGGGGGTCCCTCAGAGCCCCCTGCCCCTCCGCAGGTGGGTGCTGCTGCTGCGGAAGGGGTATCAGGAGCGCGATGCGGCCCCGCGTGTCGCCGTGGTCACCAAGGTGAAGGGGGCGGTGGCCGCCGAGGCCGCGGGCCGGCGGCTCTGGGACGCTGCGGATCTCACTTGGCCCCCGCAGGTACGGCTGGGCCCCGGGCGGGGGCAGGGAGGTCACACATGTGGTCAGTCACCTTGGCAAGGGGGTGCTGCGGGTGCCACTGGCCTCCCAAAGCCCTGGCAAGGCCATTATTGNTCCCGGGGCCGCCATCCCCCCGTCCCCGCCTTTCCTTCCCCCGTCTGCCTTTCCCTCCCGGGGCCACCATCCCGCCGTGCCCGGCTGTCCCTCCCCGGTCCGCCTTTCCCAGCGTGCCCGCCTTTCCCTCCCGGTGCCATTATCCCCACCGTGCCCGCCTTTCTCCTTAGTGCCGCTACCCGTNCTCCGCAGGTGGGTGCTGCTGCTGCGGAAGGGGTATCAGGAGCGCGATGCGGCCCCGCGTGTCGCCGTGGTCACCAAGGTGAAGGGGGCGGTGGCCGCCGAGGCCGCGGGCCGGCGGCTCTGGGACGCTGCGGATCTCACTTGGCCCCCGCAGGTACGGCTGGGCCCCGGGCGGGGGCAGGGAGGTCACACATGTGGTCAGTCACCTTGGCAAGGGGGTGCTGCGGGTGCCACTGGCCTCCCAAAGCCCTGGCAAGGCCATTATTGCCTGTTCCGCCCATGATGTCACAGGTCCCCTTGGACCCACCCTGGTGTCACGCCCCCGTTGATGGTGCCTTCTTGCTTCCCAGGGAGAAAATGTGATCTTCCTGGTGACCAATTTCGTTGCCACAATCCAGCAAGCCCAAGGCACCTGCCCCGAGGTGAGTGAATGGAGCTGGCCCAGCCCGGCCTCACGGGGGTGGTGGATGGAGCTAGTTGTCCTGCTGCTCAGTGGAACCCAGTGGAAGACCAGATAAAAGGAAAAAATGGATTTATATTCCCACAAAATCTGATTGCCCTCATTCTCACTGCTTCATAGCTCTCCTCAGCTCATCTGCACTTTGCTCTGTCATACCTGCATGAGCCAAGGTGTGTATCCACATGCTACCAGAACTGTTTGTGGTGGCCAGGACAGGGGACATGGGGCCTCACCAGCTGGACTCCTTGTGTGGTGGCACTTTATGACCATTCCAGGCTTTCTGCTGCCGTTGGACAAGGGAATGCTTTGACACGCACTCCATGGATACCTGTGTTGTGTTTCTTTGATAACTCCCTGCTGTAGGACTAATGTCCATCTTAGTGTCCTGTTTTTAGGAGGAATGGAGCACAAGGTCTAGATGGTTTTCCAGCCAGCACTTAATGGTATATGTTCTCTGGGAGAAATCTTTCCTTTAAGGCTGGAGCCAGGCCAGCTCCTCTGCTGAGCTCTTCCAGGCTGGACCCAGCTCAGCAGATGGGAGCAAATGTCCTTTAGGCTGAGCCACTGCTGGCACTTTGTACCCGAGCCAAGCACCGATTGTCCTAATGGTCCCTTCAGCTCCTGCTGTGGCCAAATGCTGCAGAGGAGGAGAAACACCAGGTTTGGGTTGGGGAAAATGGCACCAATGATCCATCTTCAAATGCTGAGAACTCCTAGAGTCCCAAGAGTGAGGAAGACAAGTGCTTCAGGGCATTTTGGGGTTCTCACAGGCAGCCACGGGCACTTCTAGATGCCAGATTTGCAGTGTGCAAGGCAAGGACACACAGAGCTGAGGATTTCATTCCGTTCCAGAGCTGGGATATGTGTGGGTGCCTGTCCCAGCCTACACCCTGTGCTGGTCTCCAGGAATTCCTCATTTTCTGTCGTTGGAGCTGTAGATGACATTCATATTTGGAAAACTTTGAATATTTAGCAGTGGCAGCTTTTGGCTTTGCAGGGAGTTTGAGCTGTCTTAATATTCTCGATGACCAGAGTATTCGGTGCTGGCAGACGAGTGTGTCTGTGGCCGGAGGCAGCACCGAACACAAGCTGAGCTGTTTCAGCAGCTGTACATGCACTTAAGACTTTGCATCCTTTTATCCCTTTATGTTCCAGTGTTTGTCTTCCTTTTCAGACTACCTAGTTCCCTTCTTCCCATGCCTTCTCTTCCTCCCCTAAATAACTCATTCCCTGAACACCCTGTGCAATCCCCAGATGTTCTCCTGCATCCCATAATGACTCCAGACCCCTAGGCAGACCCCACTCAGCCCAAAGGTGCTGCTCCTCTCAGATCATGTTGGTGGGTTTTACACCTGAATGAGGGGCTGAGACTGTCCTGTACAGAAGGCCTGGACAGACCTTCACTTCTGACTCCATAACTGGGGATTCCCCACCTGTCTTTGGGCCTCTGTGTCCCACAGGGCTTGGGGAGGTGGGTTTCTGATGAGCTGGTGCTTCTGTCATGGCCTGGGGTAGCTGGGGGAGGTGTTAGTGGTGTTTCCTCAACTACCATCATCTCTCTGTGTTTGAATAAGAGGTTTTTACTGCTCCTGACAATCAGGTAGGTCCAGAATAAGGGTGAAGCTTTCCCTGTCTCTTGTAAAACTTGTGTTATGCTGGATTTAGGGTCTACTAAGCTCTCCCCCAGGGAGTTCATTATGGTACTTTACAAGGTGCTTAATGGGCTCAGTCATTAAGGCCCTCCTGAACCCCTCTCTGCTGATTCCCAGTTCCATTTGAAAGGTCTGAGGTAGCTCCCGAGGCTTCCTCTGCCTCCGAGCAGCAGGATGCTCTGGAGAGCATGGAGACAGGCAGGAAGGATTGCCCCTTGGACATGCCTCTCTTCTGGCTGGCTAGAGGCTGAAGACTGTTCTTCTCTAACTGTTTGGGAAGCACTTGGAGAAGCAGGAGCAGCAGTGCGGGGCGGGGGGGGCAGTGACAGCATGGCCTTAGGCAGCTGCACAGTGCAGTGACAGCGCTTCTTTCTGTCCCTCCCAGAGCCCCTCTGTCCTTGACGGGATGTGCACAGAAGATGCAGATTGTCCTGTGGGAAGCACTGTGGTTCATGGCAATGGTACTTGGTGTTTTGCTAAAGAAACAAAATCCTAGAATGGTTTGGGTTAAAAAGGAACTTAAAGCTCATCCTGTTCCACCCGCTGCCGTGGGCAGGGTCACTGTCCACTATCCCAGGCTGCTCCAAGTCCCATCCAGCCTGGCCTTGGACACGTCCAGGGATGGGACAGCCTCAGCTTCTCTGGGCAACCTGTGCCAGGGCCTCCCCACCCTCCTAGCCAAGAATTCCTTCCCAACATCCCATCCATCCCTGCCCTCTGGCAGTGGGAAGCCATTCTCTGTGTCCTGTCCCTCCCCGCCCTTGTCCCAAGTCCCTCTCCAGCTCTCCTGGAGCCCCTCTAGGCACTGGAAGGGGCTCTGAGGTCTCCCCAAAGTCTTCTCTTCTTCAGGTGATCAACCCCAACTCTCTCAGCCTGTCTTATATTGTCTCGTTTCTAGGGATAAAAACTGGGAAATGTTTGATGTTCAATGCCACCCATTCCACCTGTGAGATCTATGGCTGGTGCCCTGTGGAGAATGGCACCCTGCCCAGGTAATCACACATGAGGAGACAGCAGGTGTTGAGAGCTTTGGCTCCCCAGCTCTGTGTTACCAGGAGCCTGACCACACTCGCCCAAGGGGCAGCCAGGCTCAGGGAGACCTTTGACACTGACCTGGTCAGTTAAACTCACAGGACTTCACCCAAGAGCATTTCTTGCACCTGTCCATTGTAGCCAAAATCCTGAGGTTGCAGGAGAGACTGCAGAGCTCAGGAAATGGGGCCTTGGCCACTTTGCAAGACTTGACTTCATTGGTGGTTGTTTTCTAGGAAACTTCTTCTGGCTGAGGCGGAGAATTTCACTCTTTTTATAAAAAATACTGTCCACTTCACCAAATTTAACTTCTCCAAGTAAGTACAGCACTTCCCAGCTGGGCTGAGCATGCAGCCTGGTCCTTGGCACTGAGACTGTCATTGGGCTGAGGATCTGAGGCTTGTGGAGCCACTGGCACCTGGGGCAGGTGGTGCTGGGGCAGTTAGGGCAGGACAGGTGTTGAGGGGAGCACAGATCACTTCAGCTGTGCTGCGTGTGCCACTCTAAGAGCTGTGGGACGGGGGGGACACCTGAGAGAGAGGGACTAGTGTCCATCTGCCCATGTAGAGCACTGCGGAGAGCAGGACAAGGCCAGCCATTCCCAAGCTCTCATTTGGGAGTGAAACTAATATTTTTGTCTTTTAGTCTTTGCAAAGTGGTTTCACAGAAGGCAAGTAAAGGGCTGCACTGGCCCCATAGCCCCAGGCACACTGGCTGTGCTGCCTTACCGTGGCAGGAGACGTGGCATGAACTGTCCCTGCTGTCACCCCTGGAGCAGTGATTAGAGCTGGGTGCTGGGAAGAAACAAAGGAGCACAAAGAGGCAGAAGGGAAGGCCATGGCACATGCTATAGAGGATAACTCCATGTGTGATTCCTCTGGGCTGGTTTTTCTCCACCCTCTCTCCATCTGAGGCTTTAGGCGAGGCANCCCCCACCAACGCAGGAGCACTGGTGGGCCCAATCCAATGAGAGGGTCCCCTTTTCAGTCCCACAGCCGGGCTCCATGAGCTCACACACCCCTGCCCCTCCTCTCTTCTGTCTCAGGTGCAACACTTTACAAACCACTGACCCCAGCTATTTCAAGAGCTGCACGTATGATCCAGTCTTCAACCCCTCTTGCCCTGTGTTCCGTGTCCGTGACATGGTGGAGGCAGCTGGAGAGAACTTTGGAGACCTCGCACTGCTGGTACTTGTTTTTTATATAAGTGTGGAGGATGACTCAAAATTCCCCAAGAATGTGAGCAAGAGGCAGAGGACTGACCTGAAATGCTAAGGGAATATGTGGTCTGGGAATGTCTGAACAGTTAACAACTCGGCCAATCTGATCCCATGCTTCTGGAATAAAATGTGTTTTGCAGGGGGGAAGCATCAGAGTTCTTATCGAGTGGAACTGCAACCTGGACCATGCCGCTGCCCAGTGCCAGCCACAGTACTCCTTCAGCCTGCAGGACACAAGGTACAATTTCAGGTGAGGATGCTGGGACAGTGGCCACATGTGGGATGAGCACATGGCAGTTGTTTGAGATTTCAGTTCTGATGGATGCTCTGAAAGGAGCAGCAGGAACAGGAAGTTTGCCTTGGTCAGCTCACAGATGACACTGAGCTGGGTGGGAGTGTGGATCTGCTGGAGGGCAGGAAGCTCTGCAGAGGGATCTGGACAGGCTGGATCCATGGCGAAAGGCTACTGGTGTGAGGTGCAACAAGGTCAAGTGCTGGGTCCTGTCTTGGGGTCAGAACAACAACATGGAATGCTCCAGGCTGGGTCAGGGTGGCTGGAAAGTTGCAGGCAGAAAAGGACCTGAAGGTGAACATGAGTCCAGGGATGCCCAGGTGGGAAGAGGCCAAGGGCACCTGATCTTTGCCAGCCCTGGGGTGGCAGCAGGAGCAGGGCAGTGCCCGTCCCCTGAGCTGGCACTGCTGGGGCACCTCCAGGGCTGGGGCAGCTCTGGGACCCTCCTGACAAGAGAGCCCTGGAGGGGCTGGAGCGTGTCCAGGGCAGGGAACGGAGCTGGGAAGGGGCTGGAGCCCCAGCAGCGGCTGAGGGAGCTGGGGAAGGGGCTCAGCCTGGAGAAAAGGAGGCTCAGGGGGGCCCTGGTGGCTCTGCACAAGTCCCTGACAGGAGGGGGCAGCCGGGGGGGTCGGGCTCTGCTCCCCGGGAGCAGGGACAGGCGGAGAGGGACCGGCCTCAAGTTGCACTAAGGGAGGGTTTAGATTGGATATTAGAGAAAATCTTTTCACTGAAAGGTTTGTCCAGTCCTGATAAAGCTGCCCAGAGTAATGATGGAGTCCCCATCCCTGGAGGGATTTAAAAGCTCTGTAGATGTGGCACCTGGAGACATGGGTTAGTGCTGGGTTAATTGGTTGGACTTAATGATCTTAGAGGCCTTTTCCAATGATTCTGTGATTCCAAGGCAACAGGGAATGGTAACTCAGGGCAGGGCCTGTCAGTGCGGGCATGCTGTGGCAGTTCTTTGTAGCTCTGTTGTGTTTGGAGTTGAGCAGGGCATTACCTGCCTGAGGGCGGGGACCTGTGACTGTCCCCACCTGAACTGGGCACTGACCCAGACTAGGTGCTATGGGGATGCTGATATCCTGCTGTTGGTGCCAGTGAGTCGTCGCAGCACGTGTATGCCCAGTTCCCAGCCTGGAGGACACCCAGGGACCCCCAGGCCCAGCAATCTTTTGGCTCTGGCACCCTCTTCCCTCCCTGCCTGCATGGAGGTGCGTTTCTGAGCCGTGCCCAATGTTTCCCACAGAACTGCCTCCTACTACTGGGGCTCACAGCGGCAGCTCTACCGGAACTTGCTGAAGCTCTATGGGATCCGCTTCGACCTCTCCGTGCACGGCCAGGTACCGTGAGCGCCTCTGCCCCAGGGCTGACTCCTCACACCACTGCTCCCCCTCTACCCCCATGGCTTTCTGCTACCACCACTTCTCCCCACCCGGTGAGCTCTTGGCCTCTTTCCAGAGTTGTCTAAGCAGAGCAGAAGAAAATGGTCTCTCCCATTTGAAGAAAATCCTTTTGGTAACGCCCTGAGGAGGGAGATTTCCCTCACTGAGGGTTTGACATGGGGGCTGTGTGGTGTACTGTAGACAAGGTGAGATGGTTTAGGCCTGTGGGTGTCTCTCTCTGAGGGTCTTATGGTGGCAGTACCCTGACAAAGATCAACCTGAACTCTACTGAACCTGGACAATTAATCCCTTCTTGATTAAAAGCACCCTCGGGGGGAAAAAGTGTGGCGTGATCAAGGCTGGACATGCCCCAGCCACGTGCCCTGAGAGCCCAGAAACCCACTCTGTCCTGGACTCATCCCCAGCAGTGTGGGCAGGAGGTTAGGGGCTATTCTTCCCCTCTGCCCTGCTCAGGTGCATTTCTGCCTCCAGCTCTGGTGTCCTCAACACCAGAAGGATTTGGAGCTGCTAGAGTGAGCCCAGAGGAGACCACAGAGATGCTCTGAGGGCTGGAGGCCCTCTTCTCTGGAGCTGGATTGGAAGTGCTGGGGGTATTCACCTGGAGAGGAGAAGGCTCCAGGGAGAGCTGAGAGCCCCTGCCAGGGCCTAAAGGGGCTCCAGGAGAGCTGGAGAGGGACTGGGGACAAGGGCTGGAGGGACAGGACACAGGGAATGGCTTCCCACTGCCAGAGGGCAGGGATGGATGGGAGATTGGGAAGGAATTGTTCCCTGGGAGGGTGGGCAGGCCCTGGCACAGGGTGCCCAGAGCAGCTGTGGCTGCCCCTGGATCCCTGGCAGTGTCCAAGGCCAGGCTGGACACTGGGGCTTGGAGCAGCCTAGGACAGTGGGAGGTGTCCCTGCTCATGGCAGGGGGTGGAATGAGATGACCTTTAAGGTCCCTTCCTGCCCAAACCATTCCATGTCTCCATGATTGTTGATGCTACTCTGTGCAGCATCACTCACAAACCCAGTGCTTAGCTTCCCAAAGAGGGAGCCTGTGCTGAGAGCACTTCCCACAGTGAGAGATGTCCACAGCTGGTCTTTTGTGCTCAGCAGTGCCCTTTGCACCTGAAGAAGGTGAAGCACAGAGTGCAGGGTCCACCACTTCTAGGCAGAGAGAGCAGGTCCAGGAGCTGTGGAGCGGGAGAGAACAGCTGGAAGAGAAACCACCAGACTCATTTGTGCCGGGAGAGACATGTCACATCAGGATCATGTTTGCTGGGATATGGTTCCATGGGTGACAGCTGCAGCAAGAGGGAGGTTCCTGCTGTGCCTGCAGGAGCAGGTGGGTCAGAGTAACCTCTGCTGCCTCCAGGTCATCAGGCACCTCAGTCCCTTCTTTGACAGCCAAAAGGGGTTGGAGTCAGCACAACAGCAGTTCCTACAAATGGGCATGGGGAAATATCCCTGGATCCTTCTGACTTTGAGCATGCTGCCCTGCAAGGTTCAGCCCATACCTTTCTCACCTCTCTGACCACTCTCCACACGCTCTCTTACCACTCCACTGTTTCTCACCAGGCTGGGAAGTTCAGCATTGTTCCTACTGCCGTGAGCTTCGGCACCAGCATCGCCTTCTTTGGTGCTGTGAGTACTCCAGATACGCTCTTTTCCTTTGCTCTGTGGCTTGGGATTTGCCACTTCTCAGTTGTTTCCCTGCCTGCCTGGGCACAAGGCTTCCTTAGTGCCAGCCAGCACAGAGGGGAGATGGTCTGGCAGGGAGTCAGCTCAGGTTTCCCTGTGACCATTAGTAATGACACCACTGGATTGGGATCCTGAGTGCTGTCAGGGTCACGTCTCATGGAGGTCAGGTTTTTGTGTGGATCCTGGAACAGAGCATCACTGGGGTGCTGCTGGCAGGAGAGAGCAGCTGCTCTCTGCTTCTCCTCTGATTCTGAAGGGACCCAGTGTCCTGTCACTATGGTGGGGCAGCCCCTTGTAGAGCCCTTCTGTGGCTCTTCCCTTTCAGCAGAGTAACAGGGAGGTCCCCCACCTGCCCCTCTTTCCTCCCTGACATGCTCATCCCAGTCCATATGTGACTGTGAGGGTGCTGGAACAGCCCTCCCTGCCCATCCATTGCAGCCCGGGCATCCTGTCTGACCTGTGCAGCTCCTGGGACCAGGCTGGGTCAGAGAGGAGCCAGTGGAGCTGGCTGGAGGCAGGGCTGGCTCAGTGCCCCAGCAAATGCCCACAGCTGGCTGCAGGGCTCAGTGGGAGCCAGGATGGAAGGCTGGGCATTCCTATGGGAAGTTTCCCATCTTCAACTTTTGTCTGTCTCCAGGCTACAATGGTCTGTGACCTGGTTCTGCTCTACCTGGATGCAAAGGCTGACCTTTATTGGAAGGAGAAGTTTGAGGAGGTAAGGATAGGGCCACATGGGAGAGAAGAGGTTTTGAAGTGAATTATTTTGCATTTAATGATTTTCTGCCCCTTGTTTAAAACTCAGTTCCCAAGATCAGGGAAAAACCTGGTGGAGCAGCTCTTAGTCTCCAACATTTGGGCTTGGTTGCTGGTCTCAACTGGGAGAGGGATCCAGCTGGTGCCAGGCGTCAGGGAAAGTTGTACCATGATCTCAGCTACTGTTAAGACATCAATGGGTCCGCACAGGGACCTTACCTGGAAAACTGACCCAACTCTATGCTTCTTCGCCCTCTTCCAAATGGAATCTGTTGGGACTCTGTGCAGAGAGAGGCCAGCTCTTCAGAGCACATCCTGTTCTGTGCTTCATTGACAAGTTTATGTGCCAAGCATGATTCCACTGTGGGAATTCACTACCTTGGTGAATCAGGGAGTCACAGGGAGGCCCCTACAGACCAGGAGAGCTGGCAGCCCTGCCTCAGGCCATCTCCAGCTTTGTCTGGTCAAGTCTTTGGAGCCTCTGAGGACTGAGATCCCCCATCTCCTGGTGAACTGTCCCCAAGCTGCACCATCCTATGGGGGTAAAAATGTTCCTAATGCCTGATCTCGAATCTGCACGGGAGTGGGGGTCCTGGACAGTGAATCTGGTTGCATGGAACCAACCAGAGTAGCCCAGGGTCACCTGGGCTGTCTCCATGCCTGTTGTATACTGATATCCCTGTTCATTTTGCAGGCAAACCCCCCTAAAGATAAGCCTGAGGCGGCAGCTTAGGGACATCAGGAATGCTCCACTGCAAACACCCTTCCCTCCAGAGCTGCCTGTAGATGTGATGGGGGCATGGCTGCAGCCCCGGTGGAGGTGGGCCAGTCCTGGCCCAGGTGGGCACTGCTGGGGTTAGGGTCTGCCTTTCCTGGAGAAGCACTGGCAGCAGCAGCAGCAGTTCTTGGCTCCTGGAGCACAAAGCCATCCCAGGGGCAGCTCCCAGCACTGACAGCCAGTGCTGGAGCAGAGCTGCCCGCGGAGCTGCCCCAAAACCAGAGCATGCTGGGGAGCATTCCCAGCTTGGCACAAGAGGCTTAAAGCATTTTGCATTTCTCCATGTTCCAATGGCCATGGGCCTTGATTTCCCTTGAAAAACAGGGATGCAATGGAATAAAGCTGTTCTGGAAGCAGGGAGGAGGCTCTGGTCCGTCTCTAGCCCTGGAGGGACTGTAAGGTTGTGGAGTGCTGCTCTTGCACCTCACTGCACCCTGCATGCTTCCAGCTGCACCAGGTGGCTTCATGTGGGCCATCTGGATTCTCAGAAGCTCCCTGGGAAGCTCAGGGAGGGTTTAGGAGCTGAGCTTAAGGTTCCAGCCCTGGGCTGGTACTTCCCAGGGGTGTGCAGTGGTTCCTGCATCCTGGTTCCTGCCTCCTGCCAGGGCTGATGCTCAGCGAGGACAGGCACAGCCCTGGGGTGAGCTGGAACATTTCAGAGGTGCTGACCCTTCACTACCACTTTTCCCAGGGTGTGTTGGCTGGTGGAGGGCAGGGATCAGCTGGGCTGTGCCTGGGTGCTGCTCTGGGGGCTCCACAAGGCTCAAAAACAGTGTCTCTGGGTTTGAGCACCGTTTAATGCTCCCAGCCAGGACCAGCTGTGTGGGTTGGAGGCATCCTGCAGCATCACCCGAAGCAGGCTGCCTGTGCCCCTGTGCCCCCCAGGTCTGGCCGGCCCCTCCCACCCTCCTGGAACTGCCGCAGGTAGAACTGTGCTGCCAGCTGCTTGGTCATGGTCCTCAGTGCCAGGAAGGCAGCCACGATCTCGATGAGGAGGAAGGCCAGGAACAAGCTGTGCATGGGCACCTCCAGCGGCAGGTGGATGACCTGGCTGTCCATCAGCAGGAAGAGCAGGAGGGGCAGCTGGATCAGGAAGGAGAGGAGCAGGAACCCAGCCAGCTCGGGCACCTGCAGGAGCAGAACCTGCTGAGACAGGGCAAGGAGGTAGCGGTGGGCTGGGGGGGACCCTCTGTGCTCCGGGAGCTCCCTGCATCAGCCACTGCTGGCCTTGGCACCCATGGACTGACCGATGCTGTCAAATCTTCCCAGTGCTGAAGGGTTACACAGGAGAGATACAGCAGGAGGGCAAGTGGGTCCCCTTCATTTCCTCTCTCCAGGTCCTGCCTGCACCCACAATTCTCTTCTGGGAGAGGTCCCGGTAGAACTCCAGAGGAAGGACAGTGATGGGCACTTGGGTCCCAAGTGAGGGGACTTCCAGCTCTCCTAGTTGGGCTGATCCTCACTGAGCACAGGGGGCTTTTTGGCCAGGGCAGGCGGTGCTTACCTTCTCCTGGAGGTTCCCCAGGTAGCCCAGGTAGAGGCGGGAGCCTTCAGCCAGTGAGAGGATGAGGAAGGCTGTGACCAGCAGGAACTGGTAGTGCCAAGGCAGCAGGTTGTACTGTAATGGGGGCACAGCCTTGTCCCAGTCCAGCTGTCCATGCCCAGTTTCCCTTTCCCCATGCACCATTCCCTGCTTTCCATGCCCAGCTGTGCCCTCCTCCCCATACCCAGCTGTCCATGCTCTGCCAGCTCTCACCATGCTGGTGCCCAGCTCTGCCTACTCTTCCCCCCAGTTTAACCATTCCTGCCTGGAAAGTTCATGATTCCATCTCTGGCAGACAGATATGAGCAATCTTGTCTCATGGGGGTCAGGGCATTTTGGGGATCTATTAATTCTGAAGAGGCTCCTCTGTCCCCGCCCACTTTGTCCCACACCCAAGCCCAGGGAGACTTGGCAGGAGCGGCTCCCCCCATCACCACGTGCCCCATGGGATGGTACCTTCAGGTGCAGCATAATCCCCTCAGCCAGGCACCAGACCGGGAAGTAGTAGACGTTGAAGTAGAGCATCACCTGGAGGGGCAGGCTGGACAGCACCTCGTGAGCTAGGCAGGATGGGCAGGCATGGGCAGGCTGCTCACCAGCCCCGGGGTCCCCCTGCCCAGAGGGACCCCCCTCACAGCTTGCAGAGGGGAGCAACAGCCCCTGGATCCCACAAACAGCTGATTGCAGCAAATGCTCTTATTTCTGCACCCTTCCTTGGTGGGTGGGTTCAGGGACCCTTTGGGTGCTCCTGGCTTAGAGACACCCAGGTGCTTTGGTGATGTGCTGAGCAGGGTCACAGTGATGGACAGCCCCTGTCCCCAAGCCCCCTCTGCAGAGCCCCTCTGCCCATACCTGGCTGATAGGTGTGGGCAGTGCCGCTATCCCACGTCTTGTTGTTGATGAAGAGGGAGCCACTGAAGGCCACCAAGCCCCGGCGCAGGCTGGGGGGCAGCGGGGTGGACACAGCCATGGATGGCAGCCGAGCCCTGCTCGCCCCAGCATGGATCAGCCGGGATTAGCCAGGAGGGAATCAGTGGGATGACAGGCCAGGCTAATGCGCAGGGCCACACGGCCATTGGCTCCCTGGGGACAGCGTTGCTGAGTTGGAAGGGGGATCTGGGGAAGGAGAATTCCCGCCTCAGAATACCAAGCCCACACACGAATCACAAGGTGGAGTTGCAAGGAAGTCACAAGTCACAGAGCATATCCCCTCTGCAGCATCTTTAGGGGGTGACAGCAGGTTGTACCTGTCACTGTGACTTGCAGCAACTGCGCCCTCTCCCAGCCAGGCTCTATCAACACACGTACTGCTCAAAGACCCCTGACAGACGAGGATGCCTCATGAGAGGATGCTGCTTTTCACCTGAAATGCTTCTTCAAGGCCTCCAGGCTCATGAAACATTTACCCATCATTGTGAGTTCCCCAAGCCCCATCCAGGCACAGGGGTGCTGGGGAGGGCAGTGGGGGATGATATGTGAGGGGGTGGTTGAGCCAGAAGTGAATGGCAGGGAAGGGGGATGGTCCTTCAGGAACTTCAAGTTTAAAATCACTGAATTATTAAGGTGGGAAAAGCCCTCTAAGATCATCAGGTCAAATCATTAACTCAGCACTGCCAGGGCCACCACTAAACCATGTCCCCAGCTGCCACATCTACACGTTTTTTGAACACTTCGAGGGATGGGGACTCCACCATTGCCCTGGGCAGCTGTATCAGGACTGGACAAACCTTTCCATGAAGAAATATTCCCTAATATCCAGCCTGCCCCTCCCCTGGCCCAGCCTGAGGCCGTTCCCTCTCCTCCTGTCCCTGTTCCCTGGGAGCAGAGCCCGACCCCCCCGGCTGCCCCCTCCTGTCAGGGACTTGTGCAGAGCCACCAGGGCCCCCCTGAGCCTCCTTTTCTCCAGGCTGAGCCCCTTTCCCAGCTCCCTCAGCCGCTCCTGGGGCTCCAGCCCCTTCCCCAGCTCTGTTGCCTTCTCTGGACACACTCTGTGTCAGTCAGTTCTACCCAACAGATCTGGTTTCACCTCAGGATCTTCAGCCTCCAGCTCACCTCATAAAGTGCATCAGAGAAGCTGCCTCAAATAGTGGGAACAAGTGCTATAAATGGGGTCCTTAAGGGCCAGGAACTGTCAAGGACCACAAGAAACCAAAGAAATAGACTATTCTTTTCCTTGATAAAGCTAAAATGAAATTGCAGAGCTCACTGCCATATGCTGCCAAAAGCAAACCATCTGGGGCTGAAAGTATGGTTAGACCAACACCTGACTGGCTGAAGTTGTAGGATCACAGAATCACAGAATAGTTTAGGTTGGAAGAAACCTTAAATCTCATCTCATCCCACTCCCTGCCATGGGCAAAGACACCTTCCACTGTCCCAGGCTGCTCCAAGCCCCATCCAGCCTGGCCTTGGGCACTGCCAGGGATCCAGGGGCAGCCACAGCTGCTCTGGGCACCCTGTGCCAGGGCCTCCCCACCCTCAAAGGGAAGAATTTCTTCCCTATATACCAACTTCTTCCCAGTATCCTAACCTGCCCTTGTCCTGTCCCTCCCAGCCCTTGTCCCCAGACCCTCTCCAGCTCTCCTGGAGCCCCTTTAGGCCCTGGCAGGGGCTCTGAGTTCTCCCCAGAGCCTTCGCCTCTCCAGGTGAACCCCCCCAGCTCTCCCAGCCTGGCTTCAGAGCCGAGGGGCTGCAGCCCTCAGAGCATCTCTGTGGCCTCCTCTGGACTTGCTCCAGCAGCTCCAGGTCCCTCCTGTGCTGGGACCCTATAGCTAGGTGCAATTCTCCAGGTGGGGTCTCACCTGAGTGGGGCAGAGGCAAAGCCCCGGCTGTCCCCCAGCTCCTTCCAGCACACAGGTGAAACATGGGCAGGGTGACAGGCACGGCCCAGAATCTGAGGAGCAGGAGCTGGTGGAGAGCTCAGGATCTGGGGGCATCAAATATGCAGGGGCAGGCAAGGTGAGCAACCAAGATGATACCTGGGCAGTCTGATGAAGGTAACTGAGATGGGGCAGGGCAGCTGGGAGTCACTGCATGTGCCCCAGCTGGGCTCTCATTCCTCATGGGAACAGGCAGTTTCTTAAGAAGAGATAGAAACTTTCTGTCCTGGCATGAGAGCTTGCAGTATGTGCCTGGAGAGGTGGCAGAGAACACAACCCAGCCTTGCCCAGCTCCAGGACAGACTCACGACCAGAAGCATTTGCCAAGGCACTGAATGAGGGGTCCCAGGCTCAACACCAACCCACACCTGTGCAGAGGAGCAATACCCATCTGAGCCAGCAGCCCTGCCCCATGACCTAGCACATGTCCCAAGGAAAGCTACCGTCGTGACTGGGATTTCTTGTGTCACGGGTGACATTACCTGATTGAAACAACTCCTCTGTAAAAAGCAGGGAATGGAACTTGTTACCCCCACTGCAGCTCTAAAACAGGGCAGAAGGTCCTTCCTCAGCCTCTGAATGGTCTTCAGCCCTGTGAACATGGGGATGATACCCATTTTATGCAGCTCATGCCCAGTACTGGATGAGGCACCATCAGAGGCAAAGGAGGTCAAAAAGCATCTTCCTGAAAAACAAAGCACTCTGCCAGTGTGGACCCAGTGTAGCCAAGCTGTGCTGGGGGAGCTGCCAGTCTCCCCCAGCATGGACTATGCCAGACAGCTTGGGGAAAACACAGAGCTCCAGGGAATGCCACCTTGTGGTGCCCCAGAGTCCCCTGACACTCCAGCTGGGTCCTGTGGGGAGCTGCCAAAGCCGAATCCAACTATCCCACCAGCAGGACACGGGATACAAAGCCAGATCCTTACGGGTAGTGGGCAGAGCTGAGGCAGCACCTGGGCAGCTGCCTCCACTGGGCTCTGGAAGAGCCCTGCCTGGGGCATCAGGAGCTGAGCAGCCCCAGCCACCCCTACCCTCAGAGGAGGACCTGGGGACACAAACACTGACATTTGTCTTTTGGAACCTGAGATGAGACTTGCAAGTTCTCGTCGCTTTTTGGATCCAGCAGACACGCAGTGGTCCCTGTTCATCACTACGTGCTGGAGTGTGCACATCCTGCTGCTGTCCCTCCTGGTCATTCCACCTGGGAAAAGCCTTGCAGTGAAACCAGAGATGTGATAGACACTGGTGCACTTCTACCCAGGTGAGATCTGAAAGACTGGAAATAAACCCAAGTGAGCTGGACATGGGTGGCAAGTCTCCAGAGAAGAGGTGCTTGAACAACCTGGCCAACCTGCAGAAGTGACCCAAGGTTTTGGAAAGAATCAGAAATTACTCAGATCCCAAGAATAGTATTGCTTTAATTCATAGTGGGTGACTTAAATTAAAAATATAAATCCTCTTGTTTGGGACTCAGGGTAAAACACTAAGTACTGGGGAAGGAGTCGCCCCCAGAACAAAGCACTGGAGTCTCTCCAAGGGGGACCCTCAACCCCCACTCTTCTGGGCTGATGGACAGAGGGCTGTGGCTGGCCAGGTCCACTCCTGAGCTGGAGACATGGCTATTCTTCACCATGGGGCAGGGAACAAGACAGCAGAGCACTGGCATGGTGGGCTGAGAAATGCAGCCTTGTCGCTATGTTGGACAAGTGACAGAGCATGGACAGACAGAAATGTTCTTCCAGCTACTTTTTTTCGAATAACACCTCAGCAGCAGCACTGATCCCATGATAGTATTAAGGAGAGGTATCCCAAGACTGCCTGGGAGGGTGGCCACCCAGCCCAGGGCTGCAGCTGAGCCATCACAGCTCTCAGGTACCCCTGCTACGCACCCCGAGAACGGACCAAGAGCTGCCAGTCCCCCAGCCCAAGCTGAGCCCCTGGAGATCGCACCCCAGCCCCCTGGCTGCTCCAGGACAGGAGATGCTGGGATGGGGACCACTGAGCTTCAGAGCCCTCAGCATGGTCAGGGACCCACCTCTGCGAGGGGGCTGCACACAACCAGCCTGGACAACACAACACCAGCTGCACAGAGATCACCCAGTGTGACCCCATCTCCTGGCCTGCTCAGATGCCCCCTGGGGTGAGTGGGCACAGGGAGAGCTGTGGCAAATGCTGCGGCCATGCAGGGAGGGAGCGGATGTCAGGCTCCGCAAGGATGCACGTTGGAGCTCTGCTGGGAGCAAAGAGAATTTGGAAAGGAGCGTCATGCATGAAAGCACAGGAGCAACCACAGGCACTCGTGCTGCTGGGGTGAGGGATGTGCATGGGGCAGACCTGCCTGGGGACCCTCAGCATCCAGAGCCACATGGCACCCGTGCCCACTGCCAGTGCCAAACCCTGTGCTCTCTGGGGGCTGCTTTTTCAGCATTCCACAGCAACTGCAACAGCAGAGCCCCAGCACAGCAGGCACAGGGGCAGAGGAGCTGTGTGAAATCCTCCTAGGAAGGTCAGTGCACAATGCCAGGCGTGGGTTCATCCAGGTCTCAAAGGGAAATGGCTGAGCCATGGGGCTCCCACCGGCTCGTGGAGCTGCCGTCCCATCTCCCCACGGCGAGTGCAGCATCAGGAGGGCTCGGCCATCAGTGGCATTAGGAGCCTTTCCCTGTTAGCCAGGACATGTCTCCAGTTCTAAAAGAGAGAAAAACCTGCTGTGAGGGGTTTCTCAACGTGCCCAGGGAAATGCTCTTGGTGTGCCTCAGTGCTACTCCAGTACATGGTGTCCATCCCAACACCCTGTTCCCTGCTCTGCCCTCACTCACCTGTCACTAAACTGTCTAAAAAGTCACCTGCAGATCCTCAATTCTGTGTAAAATAAGCTCAAACTTTTTATTTATTTATACTTAAAAGCAGCCCTTCAACTGAAAATCCACAGAAAGCCACCAAACCCCCAGCCAAGCAAGGTCCCAGCCAACAGGCAGCTGCCGATTCCCCATGGATCTGTGCCTGATGTGGCTCCTGGCAGTCCCAGCCCTACCACCCAGTATTGCCCCCCCATGCGAGGGGGATGCAAAACAAGGACACCCCCCTGGTAACCAGTGTCCCCATATGGAAATTAGGGACATGGCCCAGTCAGGGGACCAGCTGTCCCTCCTGTCAGCCCCTCACATCCAGCACACTCAGGACCCCAAACCGAACGTACTTGCCATGACGGACAAACAGCCTGAAGTTGTGAAAGCAGCAGGAGACAGAGAGAGAAAAGACATTCAGGTTTAATCCGGCTTCCTCCAGCCCTCGAGCCCCACCACAGGGCCAGCAGCTCCTCTCCAGCCCTGGGGTGCCCACAAGATATGACCTCCCTCCCAGCCACAAAGTGGGACACCAGCAACCATTTCCTGATGTACTGGGGTGATGGCACAAGAAATTCTTCCCTTTGAGGGTGATGAGGCCCTGGCACACGCTGCCCAGGGAATCTGTGGCTGCCCATGGTTCCCTGAAAATGTCCAAGGCGAGACTGAACAGGGCTTGGAGCAACCTGAGATAGTGGAAGATGTCCCTGCCCATGGCAGGTGATGGAACTGGTTGGGCTTTAAGGTCCCTTCCAACCCAAACTATTCTGTTATCTTATGAACCCTGTCTCAGCTGGGTGGGCCCACGACATACTCCCCATCCCAGGGGTGCCCAGGGAGTCTGAGCTGGCTCAGAGCTGCCTGGGGGTTGGGAGTGCTCCTCTCCCTGAGCTTTTGAAAAGATCTGCTTTTATTCCAGATGTGGAAACACCCCTGGGACAGGGACCTACATTCCCTCAGCAGTTCTGATTCCCACTCTAAAGGCTTCTTCCCAGCTGTTATCACCTCCCTGGCATTTGCCTTCCAGCACCCACCCTCAGCACAAAGCTATGTTCTTTCCTCTGCAGAGTCTTAAAAACAAAGTGAAGGGAGAAAAATGCTCTTTGCCTATGAGCTCCGCTCCAAGGAACTGGAGGCTCAGAAACCACCATCCAGAATCCTGGCACCACCAGCTCTCTGGGCTGGGTTGTGCACAGGGGATTGTTCACAGGCTACACACCCAGTCCCTCTCTGCAGGTCTCCAGGTGCCCAGGTACACCCCAGCACCAGGCACGGCTTCCTTGATGATGTGCCAGTGCCTGAAGGCAGGGAGTATCCCCATCCCATCCTGTCTGTGCAAGGATTTGGGTCCTGGTGTTTAAGATAAACCCCAAGTGTGTGGGATGCCAGACCTGGAGGCAGTCAGGAGGCAGCACAGGGGGGATGGAGGAAGCAGAACAGGAAGGGAGATGCAAGAAGGGTATGGAGAGGGATCAGTGGGAAAGGCTCAGCTCTGCCCAGCACCCCATGGCTGTGCTTAGCCAGTGCCCTGGCACTGCCACTTCCTACTGCCCATCTACTTACTCCACATCGCGCTTCCGGATGGTCCTGCCAGCAGCCAGGACCTCAGCCACCTTGGAGACGATTGGGTCATAGTTCATGCTGGCCACAGCCACCACCTCGTCACTCCTAGGGCCAGGCAGAGCAGAGCAATTAGGGCAGCCTGGATGGCCACAGCTCCATCACCCAAAACCCACCATGACGGAGAAAAGAGGGAAGCAAAGAGGAACACCCACTCCAGAGCCAGGCCTGATCCCAAGGTATGAGCACCACAGGGACTGTGCTGGTGGCTGGAACAAGGATTAGGAGAGGGCACAGAGTGGCACAGCAGGCTGGCCCCACTGGTCCCACTGATGTTCATGTGCTGATGTGGTGAGCATCACTAGGGTGCCTAGGTGATGGAGACAGCTCTGGCACCCTGGCATCTGTGGGAAAACACCACCTAAGGTAGATCTGATGGTGGATAAAAACCTGGACACTACAAAGGATGCTCAGCTGTGATCCCTGCACTGCTGTCCTGTGCTGAGGGAGTGGAGAGGCAGGTGGTCAGGATTTCCCAGTGGAACACTCAGTTGGGATGCTCCACATCTGCTTCCTGATCCCCACCTCCAAATGGGCAGAGTGGCCCGCTTTGAGCTGCTCCACAGGCACTGGGACAGCTGGGTGTCCAACTCCTGGGTCCCACAGCCCCAACAAGGAAGTCCCCATGTATACAGGATGTCCAGGTTGGCTGACTGTTCCCCTAGCAGGATCCCAGTGCAGCTGGGATCATATGTTGAGTGGAAAACAAATGAAGCAGAAGGAAAAACGTGTAAAACTGCTGGAGGAGCTTTGGCTAAAAGTCACAGGCAAACAAGAAGGGCTCTCCTCATTTGAGGTTTGCTGAGGTCAATCCAAGCATAAACTTTCAAAGCCTGACTCATGAAGAGATAACTGAATGCACAATGTGAGATCAGGGGAGATGTGTGGGTAAGTGTTGTGGAGTGACTTTATGCTGTTGTATCTCCTATCACCGCTCTATGCCCAGACATGATTCCTGTGCCTTTCTGTGCCTTTAAAACGGGGTGCAAGAGAGAGAAAAAAGCTGAGCAAACTTTTCAAAGCAGTCTGTACTTCAAGGACACAGAGATTAGCTGCTGTGGAGGAGGAGGAGGAGCAAGGAAGCACCCTTCCTGCTTTTCAGGGGTTTTTCGGCTCTATTTCTTCAGAAGGAGAGACGGAGAGTGGTTTTTCTGGGACTTCAGCTTTTCCCTTCTTCTCTTCTGGACTGTTTCAACATCAGAACACCAGAACTCACTGGGAAAATTTCCACCTTAGGCCCGGAGGGGGCCCAGGCCAACCTAGCTCCGAGAGGAAGAGAGAGACCACACCCACAGAAGGACTTTAAAATCTTCCCAGGTTTCTCTCCACAACGAGAGGTTTTATTATTTAGCTTTATTATTCTTTTCCTGTGTGTTTGTTAAATAAATAGTTTTTATCTTCTCTTTCACATTCCTCTGAGGAAAATATTTTTTTTTCCCGAACCTGGTGGGGGAGGGGCAGCTATAACCCGCCTTCCTTGGAGGAGACGTTCCTTTGGATGTTTTCCCTGAATTTGGCCCAAACCATCATTAAACTCTGGTGATATTGTTGAAAAAACTGCAGAGTAGAAGCATCTACTAAACCAAGATCTGCTCTTACATCCACTGCAAGGGAGCTCTGTGATCAACAGAGCAAAGAGCAGCTGGGATGGGGAGGGATGTGTGCCTAATTCCCAGGACGAGGAGAGCAAAAGCTGTGTTTCAGAGGACACTTCAGCCCTGTGCAGCCATGGGAGTTAAAGCCATCTCTCACATCTCTCCACAAAGCCGTAGGGCAGCTCCATCACAGACTGTCTGTTTCAAAAAACTCCCATTCCTAAATAAGCTCACAGCAAATAAAGGAGAGCAGTTTCCTGAGCAGAGCCAGCTCCCAGCTGGGAAACACAAAGTGGTTGGAGAGACCTATCCATCAAAACCAGGGGCAGATGTGCTGTTCCAAGTAATGAATAGCTAAGATATGCAAGGGAACCAGAAGATGTACTCCCACCAGCTGCCCACCGGCTCAGCCTCAAGCCCAGACAGTGCCCAAAGGGGCCAGCCAGGAAGGCAGATGCAGCCCAAACATTTCTGTCAGTAGGACATGGGGTAGCTGCTCCTTTTGCAAAATAACTCATGGAGTGCTGGTGAGATGGAGCATCCTGCACCAGCTGTGGCTTTTGAACACTTTGTCAGACAGAAGGGGAAGCCAGGAGGAATCCCCCTTTTTCTAAAGGTCTTCAAAGGCAACAAGAATTCCCTTCCTGAACCTGAGACTTGGAGCAATCAGAAGTCTTCGTGACGACTGAGGGAAGAGGGAAGCACTGTGGATGTGTCTACATGGTCTTCCCTTCCTCTGCAGGGTTTAACAGAGGTGGGGAACTGTGAGGAAGATAGGCACAGCAATTCCCTAGTCTCCAATGCAACACTCCAAGGTCTTAGGGTCAGGATGACATCAGTCTGTTGTGAAGGCAGTGTCCCACGGGGACATCTGCAGAGTGCTGTCCCCCACACCTCCCAGCACAGGGCCTTTTATTGACCTCTACACAGGTCTGAAAAAACAGCTTTTCTCTTCAAACTCTGGGGCAAAAAAAGCCCTATTGTGAAAGCCATTGCTGAGGACAGGCTGTAGGAGTGGGAACCACCAGTGGTTTCTGCCAAGGAGGACCAGGAGGAGAAGAGTCCAAACCACAGGGCGGGCACAGCAGAAGGAAGCCAGAGGAAATGGTCAGCTTGGGACTGTCCTCCGTCCAAAAGCATTAGCACCAACTAGAAGAACCACCACCAAAAAAGAAAGAGGAAGAAATGCTCCAGTGGCCTCTCACAGACGGAGCCAAGCAGCAGCGGACACACTGGCCAACCCCGCCAGCCAGTGCTTCCCAGTACCTCCGGCTCTCAGCATGGAATGCTGTCCTGGTACCCACACGCCATCTCCGGGAGCCCCTCCTAGGTGGCAGAACAACACAGCGCTCAGCAGGGACCCCCAGTGCTGCCCGCCAAGCCCAGTTTCCCTGGGAGCCCCTGTCCCCTGCAGCCACCACAGCACACAGAGTGTGGGGCCCTGGCATGGAGCAGGGATTATGCACCTTCCTCAGGGCGTTCCCTTTGAACGGCCTCCTCAGATGTTTAATTAAAGCAACCTGACCTTTCCTTTCTGATTAGGGTTGGGATAAAGAGATAAAATGCTCTCATATGGAAAGGCTGCAGGAGGGGAACATCCCCACAGCAGCTCTCCCCAGCACAGGTGGTCCCTTGGCACAAACCCACCCTTTTAAGCAGTTTTGGCCAAGGTTCCAGCACACTCTGAGCTGTATCCAGGGCAAAAGGGCCCTGGGTGCCAGTTGGAGCCCCATCCCTGCAGCAGGTGTTAACCCAAGGTGTGAAGGTACCACGGGGAGGAGGGTGAGCATTGGGGATCCCCAGGGTGATGCAGTGAGCCCCACACCTCTCCAAGCCCAATGCACACATCCAACCACCAGGCTCCACCCTGGAGCAACATGGGCAAGTGGACTACACTTAGGGAGGGAGAAGGCATGGGGTACATTGGAGAGGGGACAGAGGGGCAGTGAGGTGATGTCTGCAGAGCTGGAGCTGGCTCCTGTCCAGAGCTCCCTCCTGATCCCTGCCTGGATGCTTCTGCCAAATGGTCTGACGGCTGAGCTGGGCAGCCCTTTGCTTCTCTGGTTTCCCTCTCCTCATCCTTAATGTCAGAAAGCACTTGGAGAAACTCCTCTGGTTCCAGCATGAGGTTGTTCTATGGCCACTGGTTTCAGACTGGGATGGACAAAGGCAACAGAAGAATAAACAGCAGCAAGTATTTTTGGTATAAATTCATGGTGCACTGTCTTTGCAGTCTAAACAGCCAGCATGGCTCCTGAACAGCTGAGGCAACACATCCCAGCTGCCAACACATCTCAAGAATGCATTCCCAGGTAGGCTCCCAACGCGAGGGAGAGCTGGATTTCACTACAGATGTAACAAAGTTCCTGAGTTCCTTCAAACCTTCACAGCTTGTGATAGAAGAGCTTTTTGAGCTCAATTTTTCAAACCAGAAACAGTGACGCCTGAGCACCCTGTCCAGCACTGGTCACAAATCATTAACATGGTGATGAGATGGGAAGGAAATATTTGATAGAAATTGCCAGTAGAAGCCATCATCTGCTCCCAGAGATTATGAGGACAAAGGGCTTACATCTTGCAGAGACACCAGGTCCAAAGACCAGTTTAACTTGTACAATCAGCACATCATTTCTCCATTTCATTTCTTGTATAAGCATCCCAAAAGCTCAGTCTCCAGAGGTGAACAAAACCGACTGAAAAAAGCTCTGGCAGAACTATCTTCCAGCCTAGCAGAATAATCTCAGATGAATGCCTGTGTAGGAACATGGACAAGAGAAACACTTACTTGGTATAAAACGCCACAAACTTCAGTTCATCTAAATCTCCCTGAATGACAACATCATCGAATCCTTCCCCATGGCCTGGAAAGCAAAGAAGAAGTGGATTCAGCAGCAATTCCTCCGGATTCAGGTCTAAGACAGGGTATTTCATGCCAGCACTACATGGAGAACGTCCTCAGCAGTGACCGAGAGACCAGCACCAGGAGATGCAGGTACCAAAAATCACAGAATCACAGGAGGGTTTTGGATTGGAACAGGCTTTGAAAAACATCTTGTTCCCACCCTCTACCATGGGCAGGAACACCTTCCACTATCTCAGGTTGCTCCAAGCTCTGTCCAACCTGGCCTTGCACACTTTCAGGGATGGGGCAGCCACAGCTTCTCTGGGCACCCTGTGCCAAGGCCTCATCACCCTCATAGGGAGCAGTTTCTTCCCAATAGCTAATTAAGTCAATCCTCCATTATGTTTAGAGAAGTGCACTTCATGGCAGACAGGTTTCAGAGGAGACACTGAACCCCCTCGGAAGCCAGGCAGGGAAGCAGCCCTGTGGCAGAAGTTGGTGTGGAGGGTTCACAGTGAGGGAGGCGACCCTGGCTCTATCCCAGGACACCTCCACCAGCACAAACTCTCAGCAGCCCCAGGGAGCCTCTTACCTGCATATCGGATGCTCTTCCCGAACATAGCTGTCCACAGGTACGGGACAGTGCTGATCTCTGTGCCGTGGGCCAGCATGTTCAGCGCAGCGATGCGGCCTGCAAGAGAGCACAGGGATAGGGGAATTGCCACTCCAGGGCAAGCTCCGTGCTCTGCCCTCAGGTCACAGCATCAACATCCGCAGTCACAGAGTACAGAGAAACCAAGAACTGCTGCTTGAAAACCCACACAGCAACAAAGACAAAGCAGGAAGCACCCGAGGATGGGCTCAGACTCCTTCCCATGGTGCAGCTCCTACTCATCACCTCCACTGCCATGAGCCATGTACCCATGAGACTCTTTCCTCCCAACTTGTGCAACAGTGACAGGGTTGAGAGTGTGCTGAGCTCCTACCCGGATGGGATGGGATGGGATGGGATGGGATGGGATGGGATGGGATGGGATGGGC
>VYXC01011107.1:45588-58810 GCA_013397175.1 Platysteira castanea | reverse complement strand
GGATGGGATGGGAGGGGATGGGATGGACAAACCGTTGGAGGGCATGGAGACTGCTGGGGTATGGTCCCTGCTGCAGAAACATGTCTGGACATGGGGGATGTGTCCAAAGGCTGAATTTGGAGCTGTGGTTCCAAAACCTCTCAGCCAGAGATTCCAAAACCTCTCAGTCCCTCCCTGTGGGACTGTGGCCATGAGGGCAGCCCATCACACCAGAGGTTCCAGGCTGACAAGAGGAGAGAAGGGTCAGAGCTCTGCTGAACACTCCCGGGCCAGGCTGGCAGTGTGGGAAGCCCAGCTGGGAACCTGAGCCCAAGCTGGCATTAGGATGTGAGCTCCTAAGTGTTCCAGGGCAAGGTGAAGAGCAGGCTCCCACAGCAATGTGTGTTGGTTTAACACAGACTGATTTTTTGGTTGGGGGGGGGAAAGTCACAGACGTGATTTCTGTGAGAATCTGCTAGAAATTTCCACTGTGTCCGAAAGAGCCAATCTCTGATGGCTCTGAAGATGGACATGCTGCTGGCCCAATTAGAGAAGTTGGTAACAGCTCTGTGATGACATATTAAGAAGGAAATCAAAACCATGTGCAGCTTTTTTTTTCCGAGGGGTGGTGAGGCACCACTGCTGGGACCATCCTGGTGTGGCCGGGGCCATGCGGCCGCAGCCATCTTGGCATGGCCTGCAGTGAACTTTGCCTGCTTGGCTGCTTTTAGCCAGCCATGCTGCGAGCAGAAGGGCAGGGGCGGTGGCAGAGTCTTCTCCTTTTCAGTGCCCTGCGTGAAGAGAGGTGTTCAATGCTGCCGGTGCCGCAGCAGCCGCAATCGCCTGCACAGGGTGGTGCAGGGACCACGTGGCCAGCGACAAAAACATGGCGAGTGATTCCCCAATACAGAACTTAGATGAGATAAACTTCTCAGTGCTGCGAAATCTTGCAAAAATCTTTGAACTGGTGGAATTTGTTGGCAATGGTACTTACCGGCAGCAAATCTTTTTCCTGCTAGTCAGAGAAAGAGGAGGAAGTAAGGACATGTGGAGAAAAACAATATGGCAACACCAAGGTCAGTAGAAAGAAAGAGTGAGAGGAGGTGCTCTAAATGTCAGAGTTGAGATTTCTCTGCAAGCCGTGGTGAGGACTATAATAAACAAATTGTGTCCCTGTAATTCATGAAGTCCTTGGGGGGATGCAGAGATCCACTCGCAGCCCTTGGGAAAAGGCGCTCACGCTGGAGCAGGTGGATGCTAAAACAAGCTGTAATCCAGTGGAAGACATGAACAGAGAGAGAGGTCCCTTGCTTCCAGAGATAAAGAGGCCTCTTGCTTCCAAACTAGAGCAGCTTATCTTTAAAAGACTACACGCCATGGACTAAATGACCTATGCCATGCAGTTTTTGGGAAGACTGTTTTCTCCGTGGGAGGGACTCATGTTACAGCAGGTTGGGCAGGACTGCTACTTGTGAAATTAGAACCATGCTGGAGAAGTTCACAGAAAACTGTTTCCCATGGGATGGACCCCACGGCACAGCAGGAAAAAGAGGGTCCTGTCCCTAAGCGAACTGAAGAAAGATTTCGAGTGAAGAACTGACCAAAACCCTCACGCCCTGTCTCCCTGCACTGTTGGTGGGAAGGAGGTAGGAGCTGAGGGGGAAAAAGGTGTTTTAAAGGCTTATTTTATTCCTCATTATCCTCCTCTGACTCTGTTAATAATTAATTTACTTTATTCCTTTAAGTCTGAGCCTATTTTGCCCTTAGAGCGTTTTTTCCTAATCCTTATCTCAACTCATGAACCCTTCATTACAATTTTCGTGAGTACCAGGTATTTTAACCAATATCAAACAACAACACAATGCCAGGGAGCAGACAGAACATGGGAAAGCCTGTCCCTGGGCTCCTCTGGTGATGAGGCATCATTAGGCAAAGTTTGGCAAGAATGCTGACAGATGAAGGCGCAACAGGCAGCATATGATATACACGCTTAAAATGTTCAATACAACCACTCAGTCTCTCTGTTGGCAGTTGTCTCATTCTTGCCCTGGAGGGTTTGGAAATTTCCCGAGAATCTGGAAAAGGCTCTTTTCTGAAAAGTACCTACCATGCATGTGGGCCATCTGCCAGTGGGGGACATTCACCTTCTTGTTATTCCTCAAGGCCAGTGGAAACATGACAGCATCTCCAGCAGCAAAAACCCCTGGGATGTTGGTCTGCATCATCTGCAGGGGGGAACAGAGGTGGGCATTAGTGGGGTTTGCACTCTACATGAACAGAAACTCCAGAGCTGGAGTGGTCCAGAGCTGCCACAATCCCCCGAACACAGGGAAAACCTCTGCCTGGCTTTGCAACCCCCAGAGGAGATTTCATTTAGCCTTCTTCGCTTTCAAATGAGAACACACAGGCAGGGACCTACAGTATCTTCCAGCCAGTGGGTTATCCAGTAAAAAGAGATATGGACTGGTGTCCTGGAGCCCCTCTCAGAAGTCTGAGGTTTGTTGGTGTTTGGTGGTAGAGCCCAGCTTATTGCAGGGATGAGCATAAGCCACCGAGTACATGGCACTGAGCTCCACCTCCCAACACACTCCTTTGCCCATGGCACCAACACCCACCAGCTCCAACACTGCTCCCATCACAGTCACTGGTGGTGGGGAGAAAGGATGAGATCCTTTAGGACCCTTGAAAAGATGGATCTTTCTCACTTTTTTCCCCTCTAAATATTCACACCACTCCGGGACAGCTCAGAGCCAGACCCAAGCCAGAGCATCCAGATCTCAGGTTTGCACACCCCCACTTGCAGAGGGGGGTCCCAGGCACTCCTGGTGATGCTCCCTTAGCATCTCACAGAATATCCTGAGATGAAAGGGACCCACAAGGGTCATCAAGTCCAGTTCCTGGCCCTGCACAGGCCAACCCAAAGAATTCCAAAATTCCAATTCTACCAATCTTGGCAGATGAAAGGCCATGAAAAGCCCCTGTGGCAGCAGTTTGGAGCCTCAGGGAAGGTCATCCATCAGAAGAGCTGACTCCACTCCTCCTGCTCTCCCTGCTGTGGAGGCCGCCCCTGGGCTCACCTTGTTGACCACGATGAAGCCCTTGGAGTCAATGTTGATGCCACTCTGCTTGAGGAAGCCCGTCGCTGGGACTGCACCTGGAGGGGAAGCCAAAGGCTGCTGCTGCAGTATCCAGTGTTCCACAGCCCTGGGGGCTGACCCCAAAGCCAGCAGGTCCCCTCCTGCCAGGACAGTGGGGCTGCCCCCAGGGACAGGCAGCAGCTGCTCTGGGAGTGTGGAGCAGGGCCAGGTACCCCACAGAGCCCCCACTGCATCAGCCTCTGGCACCCCAGGAGCCCTGTCCTGCCCAAGCCATCAGTGTAACCTGCCCACTGCCCTTTTCCTTTTCTAGTGCTTGGAGGTGATTTTCAATTTAATACTCTTTTTTGAAAAAATTATATTTAAAAGGGAACCTTCAAGTTTCCAGCCAGGGCTCCTCAGAATCCCCCCAGTCTGTACCTTTCCTTCACCTTCCTTCTCCTTTTTTCATCTTTTTTTTACCTCTAGCCTTTTCACAAATCAGAGTAGTCATTAAAAACAACAAAACCAGAATTAATCTAATTCTGTGATTCCTCCAGTCCACAACATTTTGAAAAGAGGGAAGGAAAGGGAATTTTTCCCCCCGACCCCAGGTGTAAAGGAGAAAAATATATTCTTTGGGCTATTTTCTTTTATTTTATAATATGAGATATATTTTTGATTGCTTTCAGCATGAATTAAAAAGAAAAAATTAAAAACATTCAATTTGGGGAAACTTTAATAAAAAACAACTTGAGAGGATGAAACTGCTTTAAATTTTTTTTTTTTTTCTGGAAAAAACAAACCCATTATTACTTCAGAAATATATTTTAAGTTGCATTTTGTGGTGGGGGCTCCAGAAATGCCTCTTTTAGATATTCAAACTCGTGTGTCCAGCAGGGCTTGCAGACCACTGCCAGTACCCCATGCCACCCAGCCCCAGGGACCTCCTGCTGCCATGTCCCCTCCAGCTGCTTCTCTGCGAGCAGAACCCCCCATCCCTGGCTGTGCACCCACATAACCCTTACCAACACCCACGACACAGACATCAGCACGCAGGACCTTCCCACTCTTCAGCACAACCTCCTTCAGCTGCAGGAGACACAGGGGGTGGGGGCACATCAGAGTTATTTTAGGGACAAAATCCCTCTGAAGCAGCAGGAAGCCAAGCTGGCAGCTTGCCTCATTTGTGAAATGCAAATTAACCATAATTCCTTAGAAAAGCAACAGGAAGTGAGTGAGAGCCATGGAGCCACCCCACACACCATACTGGCTCACATTTGCTCGTGGGGGCTAAATCCAGGAACATGAATTTCAGGGGATAGGAAAGAGGGGAGAGCAAAACCCCACCAGGGAAGGGAATGGCAGCTCTGGGGGATGCCACAGCAGTTCCCCTAGGGAGCCCCTGCCCACCCCTTACCTTCCCCTCCTGCTCCCGCAGCTCCGACACTTCCGTCTGCATGTAGAACTTCACCCTGTTGTTCTCGAACATCTGGAGGGAGGACAAGGGACAGAGCAGGGGACATCAGGACCCTGAACCACCCCTGGTCCTGATGTCCCGCTGCCCCCAGCACTGCCTTGCCCACCCTGCAGTCTTGCCTCGACCTGCACTGCTAAGGGGTTAAGTATCCCCATATCCCCAACACAGCTCTAGAAAAAGGTGCTCCATAGCACGTGGACCATGACAGGGAAGACATAGCCCATTCTTACTGACTGCTGCCATCACAGCTTTGTCAATAAATGTGAAGTAAATTAATTAGTGCAATAAGTGAAACAAGCAGAACCTGCTCTTTTACCAACCCCCCCAGATGGGAAAGCAAGGTCACCTTCATGACAGCACGGCCAACCCTCTCCCCAAAGAACTTCTTGAAGGGGACATGCTCCAGCTCCACCAGGGACACCGAGTGGGCCCTCTCTGCGAGGTAGGCGGCCACCTCCATCCCTGGGGAAGAGAAGCAGGTCCAAGCAGCCACGTTAACCCACACAGCACTGCCCTATGTCCCTGGCTGCAGCTGAGGAGCAGCCTCACCCACTCCAGCTGGGGAGGCTGGAGCTGCACTCCTGGGAGAACTGGGGAGCCACCAGACCTGGTCATACCAGGGATCACACCAATTCAGGGGTTCTTAGATGTAGGTTTTAAAGACCACAGGGAGGAACTGGCCATGAAACCCAAACTGCCCTGGGAAGAACATGGAACAAGGGACCTCAGCCAAGAGAAACCTTCCTCCTACGACTGGGACCACCTCAGTTGTGGTCTGAAAACAGCTCCTGGGAGTAGCAGCCGTTTTCTCCCATCAGGATGGTAGAATTTTGGTGCTGGGAATTGCACGGGAAGCTCCACCAAGACATTTTCTATCTATGGGTTTTTTTTGGAAAGGAATCTTTTTTATGACCCACAGTTTGCAATTGGCCCCCCACACCACATACTTTTCTGTAGACCATATTGATTCAACCATTAAAAAAGGTTTATCTTTTATAAAAGAAAAAAAACAAATAACGAACATTTTATAATAAATTCCCTGACTAATAACCATTTATGCTTAAGGCTTGCAGGACTCACTCTTATTTTGTTAAGATCCACAATAACTTTGTTGGAACCATATCAAGCAAAAAGAAGAGCCATCAAAGAAACTACAAGATTTGTCCTGTGCATTTTAAAAATTCACCACACTGCTAAAACATGAAAGAGAACAAACCCACAGGCTCCCACCCACCAACAAGACTCTCCTACCTGAAGCCAATTCCAGACACACCAGATTTGGACCCATATGAGCACCAGTACTGGCCTTGCCATGTGCTTTTCAGACTGGGACAGCAATATCTGTGCCCATGCCAGCCCAGCCTCCTTGGAAAATCAATTTCTTCAGTATGTATATGTCCTTACACACACCTGGGCTGGAGGTTGAACTACCCCAGGCAAAATTTCGTGGGGGTATTACCTCTAACTGGGCAGTGACAAACTGGGCAAGGGACTTTACCCATCTGCAGGCAGAGGTGGAGAGCTGGGACAGGGACAGGCCAGGCAAGCACTCACCCAGGAAGGATGCTCCCACGATCACCACATTCTTGCTTGTGGCTAGCTTCACCACACGATTGGCATCTTCAGGTGTCCGGATGTTGAAAACGTTTTCCATCTCCTTGCCTTTGCAGCTGAGAGTTTTTGGCCTGAAAAACACTGAGGGTGATACAGCTGCTTTTCTCAACTCCCTGTGGCTTCAGTCCCCAATCAGGACCGCAGATACCCCTGCCAGGGCTCCAAGAGCATTCCCAACCTTCCTTTTTTCATCTTTCTCCAGGCTGGAGACATAACATGGGAAAACCCAAATGCTGGTGGCCAGTGGTGAGCAGGGCATGCTGAGAAGCCACCCCAGACCCCTGGGTCCAGGGGAGCTCCTTCCTGGGGCTGCCAGCACAGGACAGGCATTGCTTTACAAGCCTATGCTCAACTGCTGGCACGTCATAAAATTTTCAGAAACTTAATGGAACACATAAAACTCACTCTGTCCTCCAGCAGTGCTTTGGAGCCAGATACTGAAAGTTTGATATGGCTCTGCAGATGCAGGCTCCACTCTCCATTCCCGCAGGCACACTGCTGATGCTGTAGCAGCTTACCTGTGCCCTCTCCAGGCACTTACTGGAGCCCATATGTTTTTAAATATCTGGCCCCTGCATACCTGACTCACATCTGGAAATGAGATAGAAGATTCTAAATAATTTAGGTCCCCTTAAAAACATCTGCCCAGTGTACCTGGAGCTTGTGCATGAGGATTTTGAAATTATTGCCAAAGGCTTAATCCTCTTTTGAACCTAATTGGGTGGCTGATGCACATGGCATTTTGGCTGTGGTGCTGTACACCCTAGTACCAGCCATTCACACCTTGTGGCACTGGCTATGACTGGTGGCACTTTGGTTTCCAATGTGAGTCCCTGCTTTGGCTGTTCTACAGCATCCGTTCACCAGATGATAAATTATGCAGGGGCTGCATTTTTCCTACTTCATTTTATGGCTTGATGTAAGGAACACAAGGAAGGAGAGCCAGGATGCCTCATTTTCAGCTTAAACTGCCAATTTTGACAAACCTCCAACTGAAAACGAACTGACTCACTACTTCCAGGGCACAAGTGACAGCAGCAGTCCAGGGTGACGCTCAGCATCCCAGCACATCAATACCACCTTTCCCTGTGGCTGGACCAGGTTCAGTCCTGAAAATTCTTATCCGGCTGCCAAGGCTCCCAAAGGGTTTGTTAGAATGGGGCAACAGCAACACCTAATTAAGGCTGCAACAGCAAAGTGTTAAGCCTTAATTGCTGAGAAAGATCTTAAAGGTTGGTAGAAAATGAAGGATGGAAGTTCAGAGGGATGAATTATCTGGTTGTCAGGGTTGAGTGTTATCAAGGAGTGGAAAGAAGAGCAATGTGGCAAAAATGCCCTCTAAAAAAAATAGGATACTTCCACTTTGGAGTTTTTGTTAAAGAAAATATGTTCAAGGTCCTGGTACCACTCCTGAAAGTGTCCAAGGCTAGGTTAGATGGGGCTTGGAGCAACCTGGTCTAGCGGGAAGTGTTCCCTGTCTACAGCAGGGGTGGGTCTGGATGAATTTTTAAGATCCTTTTCAACACAAACCATCCTGTGATTCTATAATATATGATACAGATATGTATGAAATAGATAGATGATGATATATAGATGTAGATGTTGATACATACAGATACATACAGACATTTCAGTATCTTTTGTGTTCTTTGACTTTTCCATACTCAAACAAATTCACCTGCCACATTTCATCCCTTATCCCCAGGCACAAGCTCCTCACATTCCCAGATTAAATATTCTCTTGATCTTTAAGATGTTTGTCCGTAGCTTACGTGTTTCCCGTTGCTATCAGCAGCTTGTTGTACTCCATCTTAAACCCATCCTTGAACACAGCTATCTTGCTCTTGACATCCACAGCCGCCACCTAAAATCATTCCTAAATAATGTTAAGGGAAAAAATCCCAGATTTCTACTAAGCTCCCAGCCCAATCAATTTGTCTGTCAGGTTTTAGTCCTCCATGTTAGTTTTAGTTAGTTAGTTAGTTGTTTTTAATTAGTCTTTAGTTAGTTTTAGTCCCCCTTGTCCACAGCTTGGCCAACCCACACCTTAAATATTTAGAAATATTCAATAGAAATATTTCAACTAGAAATATTCAACTAGAAATATTGCACAGGATTTTCAAATCCTGTGAAAAGGATTTGCCTTTTCACAAATCCTTGAAGGTCTCCCAGTATAAATAAAATAATGGGGAGAAATATTTAAGCCATCATTGTCTGCACTGTTTGAAGGCTGATTATCCTTATCAGATGGCACCTGGCTCCCCAGATCGACATGAGGAATGGCAGGTAACAAATGATGGTCACCACAGATGGCCACACCATGGTCACGCCCAGGGTGTCCTTCCTGCCACAGGAGAATTTCATTAGCTGTGTTTTGAACAACCACAGGCAACCTGCACTCTAGGGCACAAAGCAGGAGGCTTGGGGAGACCCAGCACTCACACAGTGGCATCCAGTGAGCCAAGAACAGAGACAGTGGCCACATTCCCTAAATAAAGCCTTTGCATACCAACACTTTCCTTCAGACACATACAGGACTCTCCTTACCTGCATTTCAGTCAGGACTTCGATGTCGTAGGTGCAGAAGAACTCCTTGGGGCGCAGGGCAATCTGCTCAGGGTGGGAATCCATTGACTGCAAAAAAAGTCACATTTTTCTGACTTTTTTCTGTCAGGTGCTGTGGGCTGAACAGGTGAGTGGAGAAACGACCGCTACCAGCACAAGTCAGCACTTATTGCATGGAATGGCTCTGCAGGGCTGGAATGAAAGCCTGTTCAAGTAGGAGTTGTCACAAGAGGCTGGTCTGGGCTCTGGTGCTGCCTCTGCTGGGTCGGCACTGGGCTCGTGCTGAGTGGCTGAGGCAGGACCACAGCAAGTGCTTCTGAGTGTCAGCAAAGCAGCTGTAACTGCAGGCCCTCCCAGCACACACAGGTTCACAGGAGCAAGAGAAAAGCCTCATTTTACAACACAGGTGAGGAGGCCCTGGAACAGGTTGCACAGGAAAGCTGTGGCTGCCCATGCCTGGAAGTGCTGGACTGGAGCAATTTGGTCTAGTAAAAGGAGACCCTGCCCATGGCAGGGAGTGGCATTTTAGGGATGACCTTTAGATGTCCCTTCCAACTCAAACCATTCTATGATTATTTGGAAAACAGCCAGTTACCAGGGCAACCGGAAGCTAGGAGAGCAGTAAGAACAAGCAGCATTAACACACAAGGATACACTTTCAAAAGCACCCAAGTTACCATGCACAAGTTCCATCCAATGCTGAAGCCAGGGGGAGGGGCCCATATCTGCATATGTTCAGCTGCAAGATAAAGGTTCTTGCTTTTCCCAGCCTTCCCTGGTCACTGGGGTGAGATGTACATCTTCTTTACACACAGGGTTCAGCCCGAGCTCATCTGTCCTCCTGACTCTATGGACACAAGCTCAGACTCAGGCTGAGCACGCAAATTCGGACAAATTGAGGGCAAATTGAGGACAAGCTGAGCATCAAGTGACCTGTTCAGTATGCAGCCTGCTCCCTGCTGAAGCACATCCCTCCCTGCCTGCAACGTAGCAGGAACAGGCATGGATGCCATGATCAAGCCCTGCAATAGATCAGCACAGTGCCCAGCAGCAGCATCTACTCATGCCACACAGGGATGATGTTTGGGCTTGATCCAGGAGTGACAGGGGATGCAGGAATCAAGGGCTTTCCCATTAGCCCACGGGGATGGATCTGCAAGATCCCTCTCCCTGGAGGTGGCCTGGTGAGGGGCTAGAATGAGCCCTACAGGACACTTCCTTACTCTGACGACAGACAGTGCTCTGCTCAGGAGAAACTTGTGTCACAGGATTCGAGGCAGGGACAGGGTCATACAGGTTTTACTGGAAATTCTTTAAATACTCCATATTTACAGAGAGAAACACCTGACCCCTCTGTGCCAGTGTGCAGGGAGGGCAGAGAAGAGCAGTACACAACCACCACGGCTTTTGCTGCTGCGTGGTGCTCTGGGCACAGTAACAGAGACATGGCAACACACAGGGAGTAAGTCGTGGTCCAAAGCGGACAAACAGTCCAGTGGGACCTGGGCACAGACTGATAGCGGGCATTCAGCAGGGCAGAGGAAGGGCAGTGTTGCAGTTTCAGGGAGCAAGACGTCTGCTGCTTACAGAGTTAGCACTCCTTCTCCAGTGGCTTGTACAGGTTTAGTCCCACTCACAACAAGATTAAGAAAAATTCCATTTTTTTCCTACCGTCTTCCCAAAAATTCTGCCTTCCCTTCCATGGGCTTTGTGAACCTTCCAAATGCAACTACAGCCAGAGGTGTTTAGTGGAGGATTTAACAAACCATGTACAACATCTCTGGCATGTGAAATGTTCTTACTATTTAATAGAGAAGAAGAGCCAGTCTAAGACTCATACATGGAGGTAAGTGTTTGGAAGAGCTATCTGGCTGGGACAGGGACTCTCAGATTCTCCAAGCTCCCCAGCACAACCCCTGTGATGTTTGGATGCAGGTACCAGGCAGCTGCTCCTCACCCCAGGCAGGACTTGCAGAAGCACGGAAATGGCCTGAATGCCCCCACACAGCCATGTGCATGTTTGTCTGTCTTTAAAAATCCCTTTTTTGGGTGCTGGCAGCAGAGTTAGATACTGTGATTGTAGAGTACCAGTCCCCATGGATAAGCATTCCTGACATGAGGATGAACACATAGTTCACCTTATGTTATCTCCGAGCTCCAAGGTCAAATGCTGCTGTCCAACTTGAGCTGCTGTCTGACATCAAGGAAGGCTCAGGAATCAGCAGCAAAAAATCTGATTAAAGATCATCCTGTGTCTATAAACTGGAATGCAAAATGGGATGTGTGCCAGAAAAGTGACCTTTGCACAAACAAGTTGTGATGACAGCTGAGAATCATCATCATTATGGCACAGAGCATCCCTGAGCAGCAAGAAACAGGCACTAATAAAAAACCAGGTAGACAATACCATTTTTTCCTGTGCCCCATTTCATTGCCTTAAAGATTTTGATCCAGAAACACATTAAGAAGACCCATCCAGGTATAAGCTGGCTAAGACAGCTACCATTAGATCTGTGAAGAGAATTATCATATGAATCATGGAATGGTTTGGGTTGGAAGGGACTAAAGGCTCATCTCATTCCAATTTGCTGGGACATCTTCCACTATCCCAGCTTGCTCCAAGCCCCATCCAGCCTGGCCTTAGACACTTCCAGGGATCCAGGGGCAGCCACAGCTTCTCGGGGCAACCTGTGCCAGAGCCTCACCACCCACACAAGGAAGAATGCCCTTGTTTTTCTGCTGGAGTACTCTTAATTCAGAGTTTGAACAACTCCTTTTTTGTATTTCATATTTCAGTCACAAAGAGGGAAGAAAATTCAAGGGAAACTGAGACAGGATGACTAAGGAAACAGAACCTCGCTGCAGCAGGGAAAGGTCCTAGAGCAAATTTTAAAACTGGCATACCCAGAGTGATACAAACCTTGCTGAGCTTTGGTCTGTCATAGGGCAAGTGTCTGTCCATAGTGCACATCACAATCCGGTCAGAGAACCCTTCTTGGCGCAAGGTCTCTGCACAGACCAGCCCAGCTGCCCCTAAAGGAGAAGGAGACCAGTGACAGCCATGTGTATGTGGCCTTGGGAGGTCTGTGCCCTTTACTGCTAAACCCACTGGGGCTGACTCCAAAATCACCACCTCCACCAGGCCTGGCCTCGCTTCACAGCCTTTCCTAACTCAAACAGCTCACATGGGGAAGTTGGTTCGAGCAGATGCATGAGGCAGAAGAACTCTCTGTCTATGGACCGTGACATTAATCCTCTTGTCTGTCCCTAAACTGTCACAAACTCACAAAGAGCACACCTGAGGAGTGCTGCTAATGCCTACACACCTCCCACAAACTCCAGGCACCCTTGGACTTCTCTAGTCAGGGAAGGGTCTGCACACCCAGCTCCTGGTGAATTTATGGCCAAGTACAGAGGGCAGGGAGTCCTCTACTCTTCATGGCCAAGGTGTTGGTTGTGTGACTCACTGCAGAGCATCTTCCGTGCTATTTCTTGAAGGGTTTTTCATTCGCTTGTTTCAATCACGGAAAAAAAAGGTTAAATTGAACAAAAAGCTGCCTTGGGACATGCTGTCCCGCTGCAGCCACGCTGCTTGGCTGGCACCTCCCTTTTTCACTGGCTGAACTGGTGAGACTGGAGAGCTCAGGTGAGAAGTCTGGAGTCTCTTCTCAGCCAAGGAAGCCTCACTCCATGATAAGCGTTTTTAGGGCCACATATTCTGTAACACCACTGAGAGAAGATGGACCTGGACCACATCATGGTTTGGTCCATCAACAAGATGCTCCCACTGATGGAGCTGGGGGACAGTGGAAGAATAGCCAAGTGGGTGGACATCTTGTGCATGCTGCCAGGAGCATCCTGAGCCAGAGCTGACACTGTGCTGATGTTAGGATGACCCTCACATAAGCAAGGGGCTGCAGTCAATTGCTCTCAGCTCTGCTTGGCTGGCTGGATCTCAGTCCCTGCCATAGGGCTGGATGGGCAGTCTTTCCCCAACACTTCTTCCCCACAGTTCTAGCTTTGAAATCTCCTTTGGTGTCTGCCAGAATACTCTTTGGTCTTTAACAGACCTGTAAATTTATCTAGTAAAGCCTGAGAAAGTTTCTTCAGCAGTGGCTAATGTTGTCTGTGGAGTGACCTCGCTGAGGATTGTGATGACTGTCCAGACCTGCCACACACCAGGACATTCCAGACGACCTCAGGGAGCAGCATGTCCCACCCTGGCATTCAGTTAACAAACAGCAAGGGCACAAGGAAGGGAAAAATGCCACCTAGCATCACAGGAAAAGCCAGTCAGGCTGGTTTTCCCCTCTACTCAGACTGTGAAATGGAACTTAGACGATCCTGATTTCCACAACTTGGATCTGGTGACCTTGGGACTCAAGTAAGAACAACCCATGTGCCAGGAGCAGATGTTTCCTCCCAGTCCAAGGCACAGAAGCTCCTGTCCTCCTCCCACCCTCCATTTCACCACAACATAGCCTTGGCAACTAGGGGAGGGGAGAGGAGA
>VYXC01011107.1:0-45379 GCA_013397175.1 Platysteira castanea | reverse complement strand
AGCTTTGCTATTTTTGGCAGGGATCTGGTATTTGCTGGGAAGGTGGAAGAACTCATCTCAGAGAACTTTGGAGCTGCAGTGGGATGAGATGGTGATGTGCAAGGTCCAAGAGAAAAAGGTATATCAACATCACAGGAACCTGAAAAGGCTTTACACTCATCATCTGTGGAAATCAGGGGTTGCTGATGTAACTGGGAAGGGAGTAGCAGGAAGAGGGTTCAGGGTTCACTCCAAAGCATGGCAACAGGGAACTACAAAGCTCCCCAGACTGGACCACAGGGCACTTTTGGATCATTAGCATGTAGGACAAAAAGGTTCAGGAAGACCCTCTGGTCTGACTCTTTGCACAGGGAGGAATGTAGGAGGGGTGACAGAGGGTGCAGGGCACACAGACACCCCCTCCCTGCATCCCTGCCTGGGAGGGGACACACATGGTCGTCCCAGCATGCGCCACCCTTACCTGCACCAATGATCAGCACGTTGGTGCTGCTCAGGTTGTAGTTGCTCAAGGAGATGCACTTTGCCATCATCTTTGTCCTCCTCTGTGTCTGAAGAGCCTGTGTCACCACCAAGAAGAAGAAAAGTAATTATCTTTACTCAGCATTACCCTGGGCAGCCAGGCACAGATGGGGACAACTGCAGCAGTGTCATAAACCAGTTTGGATAGGAAGGGAACAACAACACCCTTGTACTGAACAAGGACTCCAAACCCCTGCTCATCTAAATACCATTCCAGTGTCGAGTGCACTACCCCTCACAAGGTATAAAAGAAAAGTAAGTCCATCATCTTCTGCAAAGCCATCCACCTACGCAGAGGTGGGGTGGTGGTGGGGCAATAGAAAAAGCAGGTGTGTCCTTGTGCAATTCTGCACCAAAGGTGAGACAAGAATGAAGAAGCTCTGTCAGAAATTTTATCCTGAACCTGAGCAGAGCTTGTACACCTGATAACCAATGGACTTGTTCAATCCAGCAGAGCACAGCCATAGACCTGTGCCAGTGTAGGCCTGCTGCACAGACCCCCTGTTCTCAGGCATTAGAGGCCAAAATCTGCTCCTGGTAGAGCAAATAGACTCACTTTCCCCTCATCATATCCCCAGATCAGCTGGAGTTGAAGTGCTGCCATTCAGGTGACATCTCTGGATCTAACCCAAGTGCTATAAGGGCCCACTGGGGCTCTGAGCCACTGGATTTGCACATGTACATACAACTATGCATCAAAAGAAGGCTTTTCATGGAAAGAAAGATGGCAGTGGCCTGAATGGGCTTCATTCTGCACTCCATCAGGGCATGAGAGCCCTTTCTACCCCTGCGTAAGGTTCCTCTCCAGCTGGAGCTGAGGTGTGGGCCCAAGAGGGAGCAAAGGTGGCCTCTCATCACCATGCCTCAGTCAGACAAGGCCAAAAGGCTGGTGGAAGAGGCTTCTTTCCATGGGCCAACTGAATTAAAAGTTGCTCTGAGCTTAAGGAAACATAGTACAAGTGCAGGACAGACACCTGTAAGATCTGAAAGCATGGAAAGCCCGGGACAGGTGTCCAGCAGCTGCAGGGAGGCTGGGTAGGAGGGGGACACAACACCTCTGCACTGCTCCACTTGTACCTCCTTATAAACTGGATACTCACAGATTCCTTTGCCCAGGCCAGAGGATCAAAAATAAGCATTTCCCCCCACCCCCATGCACATACAGGAAAAACCAAAAGCACTGGCCTTAATTCTTTTATGTCAGTGGCCCCTCACCTGCTTGCTTGCTCGGATGTATACCTTCTCCTTCTCAATCTTCACCTGAGGGTGACAGAACAGTGCTGGTTTGCAGGGCAGCAAGGGCTCACTCTGGGCAAGAGCTAAGGAATGCAGGGTGGTGGCACTGGGTCACCTGTAGAAGCAGCTCAGGCCATGGCAGGGCTCATCCCAGCTCAAGGCTGTGGGGTCTCCTGCCTCATATCAACCAGCACCAATGCTCAGTGTACAATCTGATTTCTACCCCAGGCTTACGTATGGTTTCTCATTCCCACCCCACTCCTGCTCCAGAGATCTCCCAGACTGGGCACTCCCAGGTTCCCAGGAGGTGTCTGAAGCCCGTGGGTGGGTGCAAGGGAGCTGCAGGGAGGAAGGAGCTGGATGAAGAGCTGCTCTCCACTGGTGACACCAGCACATCCTTGGAAAATGTTTGCTCCATGCCATATAGAATGTTACTTATCCCAATAAAGAGTCATCTTGTGGGTGACACCAAGCTGAGTGGTGTGGTTGATGCTCTAGAGGGAAGGGATCCACACAGAGGAATGTGGGCAGGCTGGAGAAGTGGCCCAGTGGGAATCTCTTGAGGTTCAACAAGGCCAAATGCAAGTTGCTGCACCAGGGTGTGACCAATTTGCCTTATCAACCCAGGCTGAGGGATGAAGGAATCGAGAGCAGGCCTGAGGAGGACAGGGATTGTTCAGCCAGGAGAAGAGAAGGCTCCAGGGAGACCTCAGAGCCACTTCCAGTGCCTTAAGGGGCTCCAAGAGAGCAGGAGAAGGACTTTGGACAAGGGCCTGCATTGACAGGACAAGAGGGAATGGCTTCCCACGGCCAGAGGGCAGGGATAGATGGGATATTGGGAAGAAATTCTTCCTGTGAGGGTGGGGAGACCCCGGCACAGGATGCGCAGAGAAGCTGTGGCTGCTCCATCCCTGGAAGAGTTCTAGGCGCGTTGGATGGGGCTTAGAGCAATCTGGGATAGTGGAAGGTGTCCCTGCCCATGGCAGGGCGTGGAATGAGATGGGTTTTAAGGTCCCTTCCAACCCAGACCATCCCAATATTCTGTGGTTTCCTCTGCTACTGCAAGGACACGGATCTCACCTGGAACCTGGGTAAACTATCCAAGCCGGGAAAGTCCTCGATGTCACCTGTGCTGATATTGAAGCAAGCTCCATGCCAGGGACAGCGGACTCTTCCTTTGGACAAAACCCCTGCAGGGAACATGGCAGAGCAGGGTTGGTACTGCCCTGCAGCTGCCTCCCATCCTCTGAAATGGCATCTCTCCTACAGGACACATGGCAGCTGATGTGGACCTGGATGGGCAACAGTGGAGTTCTCTCAATATGCACACTGGGTGGATTCAGCTGTTTGGGACACACTGGGATCCTGTATGAGCAATTCCTTCTGAAATGCCCTGGATGGCAGTGTCCTCCAGTACCTCTGGGCACAGTTCCAAAGCTGTCTGCTCTGGTACATAACCTGGAATATAACCTCACTCTCCAGCCAGGATGGGGCTGCCATCCCCAGAGTCTCATAGTCATCCTTACAAGCCCCAGTAGTACCCAGAACAAGTGATGCCTCAAGTAGAGCATCACTGATTTAGAGCACGTGTGTTCCAGAGCAGACCCTGGCACAGCAAGGCACCTGCACACGCCTGGGAGGCACAGGCATGCTCAAAGCCATGTGTTCATTTCTCTAGGTGTTGGCTCAGATGCTGCTACCTTGGACTTCAGCTTTCCCTGCTACAACACCAGGGCAGAGCATAGGCCACCATGTGGCCATGGACTGGTCTTGAGCTTGTGTCTCTTCTTGCTGAGGCATAGCAGCGCCACATCTCATCACCACCACGTGTGGGGTGCAGGGGCAGCCCCCGCACCGAGAGCTGCAGGAAAGTCCCCAGAGAGATCCCTGTGCAACAGCCAGTCTGAGGAATGCACACGCAGGTCTCTGAAAGGTGTCACCTCTGGGGCAGCGTGGGGCTCCTCAGCCCTGCTCAGCAGGCTGCTCACCCCAGGGGAGGGGCTGAGAGCATGGCTGCTACACCCAGCACAGCTGCTGGGCCAGCAGTGCCCAGTGGACACTCAGAAGGATGCTCCCCTGTCTTCCCCAGGATCCAACCTCCAGCAAAGTGCCCTCCCAACCCCAGTCTTGGCGGTGCACATCAGTACACAGCCAGGCCAGCACTGCCTGCTGCCATTGCTTAGGCTGGAGGCAGAGACCTGCCTGAAGCCTGAGCTAAGAAAGTGCCAGGATGCATATTTTTAGGTGCCAAGATGGGAAACTACTGCATCTCATCCCACTTCAGTCAATAACATGAGCAACATTCTATTTGCTACTGAAAGGATCCCATCAGCCCAAAGAGAGTCCTGTTTCCCCCCAACAAGAAGAAGCCCCAGCCCTGTGATCAGCAGCGGCAGCTGCAAACCAGAGCTGGTAAAGTGCTCTGGGGAGTTTTGTGCAACTCCAGCTTGCTGCCCATGCCTTCCCCAGCCAGAAGATGCCCAGGTGATGCTGAGTGTGCAATACAGCACTGCTCCATGCTTGGCAACAGTCAGGGGGCTGTCCTTTGCCCTGTAATGCCCTTGGTTGCCCTCCAGGACATGATGCAGACTGACCTTTGACCAGCGGAGCCCCATAGTGGGGACACTTGTGTCCCACGGCGTGGAACTCGCCACTCT
The DNA here is from genome assembly GCA_013397175.1 of Platysteira castanea. Lineage (NCBI taxonomy): Eukaryota > Metazoa > Chordata > Aves > Passeriformes > Platysteira > Platysteira castanea. The sequence goes on along the minus strand of VYXC01011107.1, from coordinate 40,967 downwards.
CCTTGATGAGCAGAGCCTTCCCGCAGCCCAGGTCCACTTCCCGCATCCTGGGGAGGAGGAATGTGGAAATAGATGGCAGAGCATCCACCTCACAGCAGATGCCACCACTCCACCCACAATTCAGCCCTAGTCCCACCAGGCTCCCTTTCTCCTTCAACTTGCTCACTACTGGTTTACGGTGACTACAGGTGTGGGTCATTCCTTGTCACCAAGCCAGTTTTGGAGGTGGCTCTGCTGTCCCAGCCTGGGGCACATCCAAGCTGGGCCATTGAGTGGCAGCATCTAATTTATCCATCATTGTGCCAAGAGGTGGCTCAAAGCACCTCCCCAGCTGCTGGGCAAGCTAGTAGTGGGAGCAAGAAACCAAACTGGTTCTACTGCAACATCAGCTCCTCTCCTGGCCCCAGCAGCTCAGCAGGCCCCTGTCAGGCTTGTGTTCAGTCTTTCAAAACAAACACAACATCTCCCAGAGGTGACTCTGAACCTTGGGCTCTGCCTCCCACACCTCAGGGGTTTTTGCTTTGGTCCTGGCCATGTCCCAGAGTCACTTTTCCTGATAAATCCCTCAGGACAGCAGACACCTGTGTGTGGCCTTCTTGATGTTTTCCTCAGCTGCTTTTGCAGAGTGGAGCTCACACAGTGACCTTCTGCCAGCACCAGGTTCCCGGCCCCAGCTCTGCTGGTTTCAGCTCACTCTGCAGAGGAGCTAGCAAACCTCAAGCCATTCCTATGGAGGATTTCAGATTCTCTTTGAAATCTCCCAGTTGTTCACAGAACAAGGGGGAATGGTCTTAAACTAAAAGAGGATCAGTTTAGATTACACATAAGAAAGAAGTTTTTACAATGAGAGTGGCATTGTAGCAGGACGCTCTGCCCGAAAGGGGTAAGACAACTCGAACAATACCCAGCTTTGCAAAGCGGTCAGAGGTGAACTGAGAGGGGGTGTCACGCTGCTTTTGGTCTTGAATTATGCTAAATCCAGTCTGACTCATCAACCCCATAGTTAAGCATTCTGATAGCAAGAGGAAGATGGGGCAGTGTTGAAGTCAGGTAAAGCCTGCAATCCTCCCTGAAGACAGCTTTGTCCGTAAAAAGAATCAGGAACAGTATTTTTGGTAGATATTCATGGGTGTTTTATTTCTCTGACCGCATAGCAGCCAGGCGAGACACAGACCGGCCACATGGCAGCCAGGTCCAGCAGGAACTCTCCTCCAAAGACCCAGGAATCATGGGAAAACCACAGTTTTCAGGGCGGGGAAAACACCTATAACCAGTAAGGAACAGGGTAACACCAGGGAGCTCGGAAACCCCGCAGACCATGCTTCAGCCTCCATGGCCCAGCCCCCGGCGGGGGGACCGCCACATCTCACCCTTTTGTTTTAAGTAAGAAGGTTTCTCTTAAGGGTTAAAGCACACCATTTGAAACAACTGCATAGACACACAATAACAAAAACCATTTCAAAAGCATGCAAGCCACCCCTTCGAGTTCCCAACGTCCAAAAAGAATTCAGGACAGAGATGGAGGCCTTCTGAGCACACTTGGTGAAGAAAACTGAGGCAGGACAGGGTCTCTTTCATCTACACCTGTTGGAACTTTAAAACCANGTGTTATAAAACCATAATTTTGTTTAAAATTAAAATTAAATTTAATTTTTTAATTTAAAATTAAAATTAATTTTGTAAAAAATTATAATTTTTGGGAAAGCCCTAACAAAAATGATGATGAGGGAGAATGGAACTCTGATGAAACAATTGAATCTCCACCTCCTAGAGAGGAAGAGGTTCCAGATTTAAAAATGAGACACATAATTAAGACTGAAGTGTCCAAACAAGCCCAAAGAGGTCAGAAGAGGAACATGGACAGAACTATGCCCCGGGACCCCCTACAACTGGCATACCTACAGGAAAAATATGGAAGAAAACCAGGAGTCAGACACCAAGTATTTGTGGAGAGTGAGTCTCTCTGGGGAAGCTAGATTATTGCTGAACAGAATCCAAGCTAAGGGATACTGGGGGCCAGGAGTCTTATTAAATCTGGGACCTGAGCCTGCCAATCAACCCCATTCAATGATCAGCGGGGCTGCATATTGGGCAGGAGGAATAAATGTTATGGAAAGAGGAGAACCAGCTTCCGTACCCATACAGTCACCTAAGGAAATCTCTGCTGCTGTTACAAAGGCATTTTTGATGTGAAAACAGAAACATCTCAATCTCTGCAGAGGTGGGTCCTAATATATTAAGACTTCTATTGAGAGGAGCTGCTGCAATGACAAAAATTTATTTAGTGGGGTGATGAGATGAAATTAGAAGAGATGTAATGCATAATGAAGCTTTACAAGATCCCCAGGTGAGTATCCCCACATATCCACAGGCAAAATTCTTGCATGGTTTGGAAACCAGAGAAGGAAAATGGGCTGGGAAAATTATTCTGGAGAGCAAACTCAGGCTATTGAGAGGAGTCTAAAAACTTAAATGCAGATACCTCCAGAAGGCTGGGTGAGAACTTTTAAACATATCCCACTCAAGAGAAACGGAAGATCAAAACTCTGCTCACTTCTGGGAAGAGCGAAAGGAGCTGTGGAGGACAGCAGTGACCTCAGGAGTTCCCTGTGATGTCCTCGGGGGACAGTCCAATGCAGGATAGCAGACTTAGTCAAAGTGGTGCAGGATGGGGGGAATACAAGTAACGGAAAGCCTCCACAGGAAACTCCCCCCCCCCCAACCCTTTTGAGTTAGCAAAAACAAGAAAGGAAAAAAATACTAAGCTCTGGGTGAACTTTGGGCCTTCTCACCCAGCACATTATGACCTATCAATACTCTGATAAGCATGAGCCCCATATCTACTTACCAGTAGGACCTAGAAAATAATATTTGAATTTTCTAAGTACTACAGGAGCCCAAATATCTCAAATCACCCTCACAGATGCTGAAAAAATAATCTTAAGTTTTAAAAGAAAGAGAGTCCTAACAGGACTCTCTAACAGGATTCAAAGGACAAAGTATTATATGTTACACTGTCAAAGTCCATTTACGGTTACTTGGGGAGAAACAAATGACCTCACACACATTTGCAATTGAAGATTGTGAAGAAAACATTTTAGGATATGATATCCTTAAAATTGCAATTGTCCAACAGAAAAGTTTGGCCATCCAGACCCACAAAAATTCCATATAATAAATTTTCTGGAAAAATAGAAAATGAATCTATTAAAAATTTAGAACAAAGGGGTATTATATTTAGGACATATACCCCATAAAATTCTCCTATTTGGCCAGGAAACCAGACATGAGCTGGCGCTTAATGATTGATTATCGGTGGCTGAATGCCAACATGGGATGACTCATCCCAAACATTGCCAGCCTCAGTGCCACCCTGCAAGTAGCTGCACATGAATGGATGGCAGTTCTAGATGTAAAAGACATATTCTTCATGGTTCCATTTCAGGATACTGGACAAATCATATTCCTGGATTTTCTATAGAGCAAGACCATTGTATGCATTAATGAGCAAAGGCCAGACTTGGGAGTGGCTTGATAGTCCCAAAAGGCTTTACAAATGCTAATAGAGGAGTTAAAAATATATTCATCACTTGGGGCAGTTCATTCCAGTGATCCTATAATAGCTGAATGGGGCTTTGCTGAACATGGGACTTACTGTAACATGTTCCAGAAAGGCCCAGACAGACCTATACAACCATTAGGGTTCGGTTCTGCAGTATTAAAAGATATTGAGAAGAGATACACTGTCTGGGAAAAGGGACTATTATCTCTGACCTGAGCTTTTAAACAAGTAGAAAAAATTCAATAGTACCAATCTGTGCAAATCCAAAGACCTTTTAACCTGTCAGCCAGTAATAAGAAGGGCTGTGCTCCACAAGGTGGGATTGCACAAAGAGAGAAGTGCACAAATGGTGTGCACGTGTCTCAGGAGTCACAGGTCAGAGGGATATAACTGAAGGTCCAAAACTTGCAAAATTACAGATAGCCATGATCCCAGATATGCTGGCTTTGGAACAGCTACATAAGGAATGTAGCTACATAAGCTAGTGCTATACTTGATGTTCCTGCAGTTATGCCATACTCTTAAGTTAAAGATGCCTGGTTCACTGATGCCTCAGCTAAACACATTGATGGTAAACAGAAGTACGGAGCAGTTACCAAGGGAACATCATGAAGCTGTGCCAGGGGAGGGTCAGGCTGGATATCAGGGAAAGGCTCTTCCCCTAGAGGCTGGTCGGGCGCTGAACAGGCTTCCCAGGGAATGGGCACAGCTCCAAGGCTGACAGAGCTCCAGGAGTGTTTGGACAGCGCTCCCAGGCACAAAGTGGGATTTTTGGGGTGTCCTGTGCAGGGCTGGGAGTTGGACTGGATGATCCTTGTGAGTCCCTTCCAGCTCAGAATATTCTATGATTCTATGGATGGGGGTCTGAGCAATCTTGTCTAGTAGAAGGTGCCCCTGTCCATGGCAGAGGGTTGGACCAGATGGCATTTAGTAGTCCCTTCCAACCCAAATCATTCTGATTCAATGATTCCATGGTGTGTTACCCTGGATCAAAGCGTGATTAGCACAGCAGGAATTGTTTACAACACTGAGCTTGGCAAGTTTTAGGCTCACTGGGCCACACATGCCTCCTTGACCAGCTAAGCCAGGCTGAGACTCAGCTCCATCCTGGCCAAAAGCATCTCATCACTGATCATGCACCTTGTTTGCAAGCCAGAAAGAACTACTGAGCACACCCATCTGCTGATGCCACTAGCACTGAAAAGCAGCATTTTAGAAAATCCTTCCTACCATCTCGAACTGGGACATGCCCTTGGGTTGTCCAAGAGGTGCTCCATAGCCCTCTGTCCCAGCAGGGATAAACTGAGCAATACACACCTCTGCACCGGCTGCATGCAGGTGAATTTGCCCACAGCATCTCCCAGGGATGCAGGAATACTGTGCCTCCTCCTTGGTGCCCAGCAACTCTGGCTCTGCCTGCTGCAGGCTGGCTGGGCACAGGCTCTGCATTGCAGCTTCAACACGTGCTTATATTTGCCAGAGCTCCCATGCCCTGCAGACTGTGTACAGATTGGGCTCATGCTGGTAGCCATGTTACACTGGTCAGTGGCACTATCCACTGGAACACGAGTCTTTCAACCATCCATCATTCCCAGGAGGCTGCTCATTGATCCTCTCTGCAGGCTGGAGTCTGGGGTGCAGAAGGCTTCAGCACTGAGGCCTCCACTCTTCCACCTGCCCAGACCTTGGCCAAAGACATTTCCACAACTTCACAGAGTATTGCTGAGTGACACTGATGTTGCTCTGCACTGAGCAGACGTTTACTCTCTGCCCTCTCACAGTGCCTCCACCAGGTCCACCAGACCTTCTTCTCAGCATATCCTGTCTCTTCTCACCTCTCGGATGCTCCCTTTCCAACCAACAGCCCTGAGACACCCTGTGCAATCCATGGTCTGCCTGAGGCACTGAACCTCTTTCCAATGCAACTATCAGTAGAGCTTCCCCAGAGCAGTCTTCCAGCTAACCATGGAGGAAAGTGAGAATTAAGGAGAGAGCTCTCGTTTTGTGAGGAGCTGGACAGGGAGCACAGAGCTGCTGTTCCCTGGAGACTTCCCCTCTTCCAGCCAGAAAGCCTATCCCTACACAGCTTGATGATTATCTGAAAATCCTGGTTACTCCCACTGTATAGAGAGGACAGTCTCTACAGCTATCCCAGCACGTTGCCTTTGGGGTGCCAAACACATCACCACGGCCATAGCAAACCCCACTTGCTCACGGAAGTCACTGGCCATGTGTGATTTCAGAATGCTATTCATGCATGCCAGGTTTCAGGGTCTCAGAAGAATGGGACAGACTTTGCTCATTCCTTCTCAGATAACATCCCAACTCTAGCCTATTATTTGCCCCCAGGCTACACGGACACTTGCCCCACTCTGCTTCGAAGCCATGGAGATGAGAATGGGGCTCAGCCCACCAGCACTCCTGTTACACCCTCAAACCCACCTCAAGCCACACTTCGGGCAAGTGCCTCACCTGCATCAACTGTTGAATGACAAATGCTCAATTTACCCATTTCCTTGCCACCTTGGGTGAAAACCAGCAGAGCTCACCATGCCTGCCCTTTGCCCCAGTAATTCGGCCACCTTGCTCCTCAGAGATGCAGCTCTGCTCCCACTCCGAGTAGGACACTCAGCACTTCGAGCTCTTCCCTCTGCAAAAGGGGAACGGAGCAGTACAAGTCCTGCTGCATTCCTCAGCTGATAAAACCTGTTCAATGGCAACCATAACTCCCTGGGAAGATATGATAAGATAAGTTAAAGAATTTACAGCTTACCCAAGGAGCTGTGTGAGCTGAGAGAGTCAAAAACAAGACCTGGTGTCTTCAAGCCAGTACACAGCCACTTGCAAGGCTCCCATCCAGTACTCACTCCAGAGTGATCCAGACAATGGTTTACACTGCCCTGTACCCTGCTAAGCTGTTTATTCAGTTGGGAATTTGTGCTGTTGTCCCACCCCACTCCCCACTTGGGAAGCACCAACTAAATCTCAGCTCTGGCCTGCAAAAGACCTCTGCTCGAGAGCTGTGGGAGCATGGGGGGCTGTTTTCTGTCCCTCCAGTTAGCTTGCTGGGAGGCTGGCTGGGTACAGTTGCACCAGTTTATCCTTCAGTATCTTTCTGGATCTCAGCTCTGCTGAAGCCATGCTGGTAGCAGAAATACAGAAAGGTTGGGCAGAAAGCATACCCTGTGCTTGCAGACTCCATTAATGCAAGGCAGTGGTGCCTGAAGCCTCATGCCAGCACCCTGTGCTGCTGCCATGCCCATGCACACCCCTGCCCAGCACACTTCTTGGGAGAACCATCTTAGAAAATCCCACTGGCTACCAGCACAAGCGGACTCCTTTGGCTTGGCCCATTGCTTATATGAGCCGTGAGACCCTGTCACAGCACTCCTATCTTGACCTGGACTCAGCCTGCTAGAAAACAGCTATTCTCAACCTATAATGTCTGGTGTTGGCATGTCTGCTGTCACACTTGTAGCATGTCACACTTGCAGCAGCTGATGCACATGGGACTGGCTCCCAGACCGATGCCAGTTCCTAGCCCTGGCTTTAGCTGAGGAGCTCCCTGCTATGGCCACCTGCAGCCAAATATGTTCTCACAGGCTGCAGCCAGCTCCGCCTCACCTTCCCTGCAGCCAAAAGAGCTCTCCAAATCTTTTCATCTATCATACTCCCTGGTCCCCAGTCAATCTAGCTATTCACAGAATCACAGAATCACAGGGTGGTTTGTGTGGGAAAGGACCTTAAAGACCCTATTATTCTACCCCCTGCCATGGGCAGGGACACCTTCCATAGACGAGGTGAGACTGGATCTTGATCCTGGAACAGAACCCTCCCTGTGCAACCAGTATTTCCCAAGACAGTCTCCACCTTTTGCTTCACTCAACCTTTAAGGCAATTCCAGTTGCTGCCCGTGTTCTGCCCTGCTCCTCTCCAGCCCTGCTGCCACTGCTCACCTGCACAGGTGGCAGTAAGTCACCCACACCTCCACATATCAAATCGCCTTGAAGATACATTGTATTTCTCTGTCCCTCTGCATCACCCACCAAATGCACCCACATCCTTGAGCAGAAACTACCCCACAGATGGGTTTGTCTTTGCTTGAGGCAGAATGGATCCAAACTGACTTCCTTAACACATTCTTCACATGCATCATGGGGACTTAATCCCCTTCTACGGTACATGGAGGTTTTGACTGGGCAGGGCCAGCTCAACTGGTGGAGCCTCTGGCGTTAACTGACAATGTGACCTTCACTAAATATAGATCCCAGTGTTTAAAGGTACCACCACCCACTGATTTCAATGTCGTTTTTAACAGTGCATCATTCCACTTTCCCAGGGGCTGGTGCATGACAGGGAATATGGTACACCCACTCAATACCTTGTTCAGTGTTTATAAGCCCAGCTCCTCTGAACCTCAACAGAGCCTAGGTGTTCATAAGGCTATTTTGGAAATGAGTCCCATTGTCTGACTCAATTCTTTCAGCGCTGCCATGTTGCCACAGGATTTGTTTTTCAAGGGCCAAAGTGGTGTTCCAGGCAGTGGCGTAAGGCATGAGTTATGTCTACAGCCATCCAGTCACGCCTTCTACCACTGTCAGCACATAACGCTTGCCTTGGCCGCGGGTTTGCAGCTGTGTGGTGCAATGGATCTGCTAGGCCTCCCCATACTTATATTTAGACCACCAGCCCCCAGACCACAGGAGCTTTACCCACCTGGCCTTCTCAATCCCAGCGCACTTTTCACAGTCATGGATTGCCCAGGATATGGTGTCCATGGTTAAGTCCAACCCTCCATCATGAGGCCATGTTGCATCTCTTCCTTGATGGCCCGAGGTGTTATGGGCCCACTGAGACAGAAATAATCCACCCTTATGATGCTAGCCCAGATCTACCTGAGACACTTAAATCTTGGCAGCTCAATCCACCTGTTCATTGTTGTGACGCTCTTCAGTGCCTGACTCTTATGGACATGTCCATCCACATGACAGACTTTGACAGCCAACTCCTCTGCCCAGGCAGCGATGTCTTGCCACAGTTTAGCAGCCCAGACGGGTTTCTCTCTGTCAGTTGGTCTTTTTCCATCATTCCAGCCACCCCCACAGAGCATCTGCCACCATCCACGAACCAGTGTAGAGGTAGAGTGTACCAGTGTAGAGTCACCTTCTCCTCCTCCTCTTCTGATGACAATCTGAAATTTTCACCTTAGGGCCAGTTTGTGATCATTTCCAAGATCCCAGGGCAATTGCAGTTTCCTATCTGAGCCCACTGTGATCAGACCAATCCGCTTACTCCAGGTAACATCAGTGGCATGATGTATAGCAGAAACTTCCCCTCTGATCACCCAGCCCAGCACTGATAGTTGGGGTACCAGAAGGAGCTGTGCTTCAGTGCCAATCACTTCTGAAGCAGATCAAACCCCTTAACGAGCTCCCAGTATCTCTTTTTCATTTGGGGTGTAACAGACCTCAGGTCCTCTGTATACCTGACTCCAGAACCCCAGGAATTGCCCTCGAGTCTCCCCAGGTGCCTTCTGCCAGAGGCTCCAGAAGGACCATTCTTCCTGGCTGTGGTGTAGAGCATGTTTTTCTCACCCTGTCCTGTCCTGACTGGCCCAAGGGCTACTGCATCAACAATCTCCTGTTTAATTTGTTTCAAAGCTTCTTGTTCTTCAAGACTCCACTTTAAATCATTCTTCTCCCCTGTCACATGATAGAGAGGGCTGACAATCTGACTGTACTCTGGAATATGCATCTTCCAAAAACTCACAACTCCTAGGAAAGCCTGTGTCGTCTTCTTATTGGCTGGTGGGGACAAAGCTGCTATTTTTTTGGCCACATCCATTGGAATCTTACATCCTTGAGAGAATACCTTTCCCTCATGCTTGACCGCAGCCGCCTCCAGAGATGAGAGTTTCTGTCGTCTTCTCAATCCCCTTGTCAGTGCCCACATCCTGGGACAGGGATCCCAGTTCCTTGGTTTTACCACCTAGTTCCATACTGTGGGCCACGGTATCCCACCACTGGAGCAGTCAGGTCACCAGGGGCTCTCCCGACTGACAGCTGAAGTCTTTTTTGGATATCTCACAACTCACACGGGGATAGGGATCAGGTGATTGTCTCTCGCCCTGCCTCTTCCTCCTGTTGTGAGGGCCCTGCTTCCTCTTCATCCCTCAATAAGCGAGCTGATTTTTGCCTTGGGTGTCTTCTTCCATATAGGGGCAAGTACTCCTGGCATGGGCTGTTCCTCTGGTTCAGCTGCAGTTGGAGTACTGATGGTGCCTGTTGCTCTGCTTTCCTCCTCCTCTCCATGAGGGTGCTGTCTGATAAATGGAGCACTGTCTGATAAACAGTAGCCAGGGCCCAACACACTGCATAACTTCGCACCTCTCTGGAATTGCCATAGCACTTTTCTTTCAAGTATTCTCCAACTTTATCAGGATCCTGTAGTTGTTCAGGGGTGAACTTCCAAACCACTGGAGCAGAACAGTCCTTCAAAAGTTCACCCATTTTCTGCCACATTACATGCCACTCATGACTATCCACCTCTGGGGCAGATCTCTGAATGACCTTCCTAAAAACCTCTTTTGTAACACTAAACATGATGTGGACCAAACTGAGGAGACCTGGAAGGCTCAGCAACAAGAACATGCTTTCCTTGACATCCAAGGGAAATTTAGAATCCTCAAAAGCTGTTGTAACATGCCTGAAGGAGGAAAAGGTGATGAAACCTGGGGAAAATCATCCTCCCCTGTTCTCCCCACAGACTAGGTAGAATTATTAATGGACTCCCAGAGGCAGCACCCAAGGACAAGGCAGGAGATCAACGCTGAATACACATCCCAAATGGCCCTCACTGTCCTCAGTGTTATCATGTCATAAACTGATATCCCACAGTGCACCCACAGAACTATCCTGAACCCTCTCTCTGCTCTCAAAAGGAGCACTGTGATGGGCACAGAGAGCATATATGAAAATACAGACAAGGTGAGGTACCACACCCACATGAACAGACCGAGCAATGCTGTGGCCAGTTGCTCTGTACCTAATGCAACAAATGCTTAGATCAAATTTGTTTCCAACCCTCTCTGCCCAGATCTGTTATCTCAACCCTTCCTGCCCCATACTGGGCGTCAAATAAGGCTGCTGTGGTTTAGGAATGGAATTCCCCAATTTAGTGCTCCCACTAAAATCATGCTGCTGCTCACTTCCCTCCCCACCCACCCCACCTGTGGGTGGCTTGAGGAGAACTGGAAGCACAAAAGGCAAAGATCATGGGCTCAGATAACAATTTACTGGAAACAGCAATGAGATAAGAAAACCAACAGTAACAGCAAGACTATTTATAACACAAGTGTACAAAAGAGAGAGTGAGTCGAGCCAAAATGCTCACCCAGAGCTCAGAGCTTACCACCCCACTCCCTGTGGCTTGAAACCAGCATTACCCCACTGTACGGTGCCCTATGTTCTGTCCCCCACAGTTACTCAACCAGAAGGAACCACTTCTCCCCGTAAGAGACTCCCTTCTCCCACCCCGGCAATGAGATGAGGTTGTATAGAATAACCTCCCTGGCCATGCACCTCCTGGCTACTGCAAAAATTAACCCTGTCCTGATTGGAACCAGGATACCAGCCAAGCAACCTCAATGGTTCCACATCATGTGAAGATTTAACCCAACAGAATCCAGTGCATCCCTCTGTAGAATGGTCTAATACATAAATTCCCATTGCAATGAAAAAAACTCCAGTTTATTCCTGGATGAATTTACCTAATAAAATGAATTTATGGCCCAGGAAGCCCCTTAAGTTTAGCACAAAGTAGCCCATAGTACATGGATTGTTCTTGCATACTATCAGAGGCAATACTTCAATTTAAAACAAACAGCTGCCAGACTCCTGCTGTGTCCCACACACCTTACATTGTTCCCTCACTGGAACAAAAGCTATTCCAAACTATTTTCTTTTACATACAGATGGAGAAATGTCAATGGAACCTGTATTTCTACCCCAGAAAAGAGGCACCGACCTGTAAAGCGCAGTGACTGGGACAGGCACTCTTTAGACCTCAGAAAATTAAATCAGGGCACTGAATATGCCCAGCTGAAGTGTGTTCTCATTTGCAAAAGATCTGAAAAGCTGCATCCTTAGTGAAAGAGCAAATTGATGAGCTCAGCTGGAAGAGCCAGGCACTGCAGGCAGGATGGAGCACATGACCTATCCCATCAGCTCCGCCCAGGCTGCTGTTTTGTAAAACCACTAAAGGCTATAAATTTATAAAAAAATGTCTAGGTTGGTTAACGCAAATTGAGTGGAGTCTCCTGAGAAATTCTGCTACAGTACATCACCTCTTTCTGAGACAAGTCCCAGTGCAGATCATGCAGGGAACAGCAGACCTTCTGGTAAAAAAGAGTTGTCACTTGTCCATGATGTAATTTTTTAAGATAAAAAAACATTCACTAAGTTAAATGATCATCTCCAACAACTCTAAATAACAAGACAGGGCATTCAGATTGGGTTTAGAAGGTCTCCCAAGTTTTATCTGCAAAAAGTTTGGGCACTTACTGTCCATTTTCCAGGTCCTTCACATGGCACACAGATGCTTCTACCACATCCTTTGGGTTGTGGTAGGGATTGCTGGCAATTGGATGCTCTTCAAGGTGGTAGTGCCGGGCAGTCCCATTGACTCTGTAGATCAGAGGGCTGGCTTTCCCGTTGGGTGACATCTCCTCCTTGCTTCTCTCCTTCTCAGGTATCACAACTTCAATTTTCACTTCAACTGCAGGAACAAACCAAAACCTTTGTTAAAATGAAGCCAGAGGTTTTGCTGCTGTTCACTGTTCCATCTCCCCTTCCTGAACTTGGAAACAGACGTCAAAACAGATATTTTTTGTTGGCTGGACTTGGAAGTTAAAACATTTAACATCAAGCTTGGCTTGATTACCTGAGTCCATTATTCCTCTGTTCTTTCTGCATCAGGCACTTTGCATTCATGAACTACATATTCTTGAAAGCAGACATGAGTCACTGGTGCAAAACAACCTCTCAGCTACAGTTCTTGTCCTGCTTAGTGGAAAACAGCTTCAGGCAGCTCCATATGAGGCATGCCAACATCTCTGGGGCTCAGACATACTTCAAAAACCCCTTTAATTGTTTGTAGGTAATGTTAACTGAAAGAGAAAGCCAACACTGCATGGTGCATAAAGCTGCTTCATTAGATGGAGACCAATTAATAAGGAACTAGAAACATCCAAAATTATTTCCACATGACGTTTTGAGCATAGAGTGACTCTTCAACAATAGGTTGAAGAGAGAAACAAGGATGGTCCGTTTTTCTCATGTGTGCACCAGTGAACAGGTCTGACAATAAATCATCATTGTCCTGGGGACCAGAGGATCCAGGGGCACATGGGAGCAGGGACAGTGGGGAGCAGATGGGCTCTCCTCAGCCACCCAGGTGAGGACATGCAGAAGTGGTGACTGTGAGGGTGGTGAGGCCCTGGCACAGGTTGCCCAGAGAAGGTGTGTCTGCCCCATCCCTGGAAGTCTCCAAGGCCAGGTTAGATGGAGCTTGGAACAACCTGGGATAGTGGAAGGTGTCCCTGCCCATGGCAGGGAGTGGAACTGGATGAGCTTTAAGGCCTCCTCCAGCCCAAATCATTCTGTCATTCAATGTTCATCTGAGGTCCCTGAAGGGCAGCGCTCACTCACCCTCCCCACGGACCTACCCAGCTGCACCCCCACCCTCCACCCCATGGCCCGGGCTGGGCAAGCTGGGCACAGCAGCATTAGAAGCCATTGATGAGCTCTCACATCACAAAGTGGAAAACATCACTTTATCTCCTAGGGACTTTATAAAGTTAAAGCCATTAATAACAAATGCCAGGGAGTTATATAGCAAGCCAGGGGAAAGTGCCAGAGACTGGTGAAGTGTCTCAAGTACATGGGAAATCACTGAGCTTTCCCCATCATGAACAGGAAAATCTATGCAGAAGATAAAAGTTAAAGTTCACAAACTAAACAGGTTATGGAAGGGCAGAGGAAGGGTAAAAATAAGCCCTTCAGCAATGCTCGTGAATGACAGGGATGCTGGATCTTCCCAGCCTCATCTGTTGTCCCAAACCTTTTATTGCAAGAATACTGAGAGAACGATGGAAGAACAAGTCAGGGAGAAGGTCGTTCATTTTGGAAGGGAGAAAAGCAAGTGGCTATGGCCGCCCAGGCCCTGGAGGCAGGCGTCTGTCTCGGAAGTCCTGCGAGTTTCTGCTGTTAGTGCCAGCTCAGTAAGGCAAGGGATGGGTGGTTTTTCGCCAAAGTTCCAAATCCCTGCGCTCACCTGGGCAGGATTCACCAGGGGTAGTGACAGACAGATCCAGGAAAGTGATTTTCTATGTACGAACACTGAACCAACAGAAAACGTCACCTTCTGCTGTGCTCTCGCAACTGCAGGAGTTAGTGCAAATGAATAGGGCCAGCACCATGCATTAAAAAAACCCACACTGCTATGAGCTAATCTGTTCCCGGAGCTCTAGAGAAGCAGCCCAGCTGCTGCAGGCACCCAGTGAAGAGGCTGCTCTCCATAAGCACTGCTTTCCTAGGGCACTGGGAGAAACAGACAGGTATTTTGCAGGACAGAGTTGGGAAATATAATGAACACCCATTTATGCCAGTCCCAGTAAAATACTTTTGGCCCAAGAAACAGGAGGCTGATGTCACATGATTCACAGTCAATCTGCAGAAAATGTGGCTGTGCATCCTTGCAGCCAGACTGCAGAGCCAGACCATGTCGCAGGACGAGACAAAGGCTGGGCAAAGCTGGTGGCTCTGAGCCCTAATGGTGAGGGGGATATGGATATCAGTGAATTCAACCTGAAGGGAACAACTCCCATCTCTCACTTGGCTGATGCCCCAGGACTTTGTTTGCCAGAGCACATTTGGGCCAGGTGAGCACATGGAGTGCCCACTGATTCACGGGCATATGAACCTGCAGATGAAGATGGAAACGTTACTCTGAGCTTTTCCCTTCTTCCTCAGTCAGAAAAACATATCAAGGAACCAGCAGGTCTCTGGCACTCTGCCATCCCCACTTGGCACCCACCAACACTGCTGGACAAATGTCCAGAGGAAAAGAAAAAGAGCTATAAAATCTTCCCCATCCTATTTCAGGTCCCACACTTCACCACTTTCCTCTGTGGGGGGAGGAAAGTGGGCATCTCACTTGCCTCCCAGCAAGCCTTTTTACCCCCATCTCCTCCTCCTTCTCATGTCTCTCAGCCCCGCATGAGGTGTCCCTCTGGCCGGAAACCTGCATTCCCGAGGGATGATCCCTCCAGGAATCCAGAGCTAAGCAGTACCTGAGCTGATCCAGCAAACTGGTTCAGTTGCCATCACGGAAAATGGCATTTAAATGAAATATTCATAAACCCAAGTTTAATTCTGAAATCCAATTGGTACAATGGGGCTGGGGCCAGTGTGTTCCAGCTCTTTGACAGCCATATCCTATAACTGCTAGAAGAGGGTCTGGACCTTAAAGCAAACTGTTTGGAAAGTTTTAGGCATGTGACTACATATCTAGACAGTAGATAACCTCTCAGGAATATAGGTAGATATATGGATATAAATATGGATATTGATATATAAATATGGGTATAAAGGTATAAATATAGATTATATAGAAAAAATATAAATAGAGAGGTATATATTTATAGCTATAGATATACCTATACATACATAGGAGAGAAAGAGACAGAGATGTGCCTGTCTGCCCTTTCCCACCAACATCACTTATACACGTACATATGTGTGTCTATGTGTTTGTGTGAGTTCATGCACATTTTTAAGATATCTCTACAGATACACACATACATAGACAAAGGACCAGAAGGCCAGGGCTAGAAATATTTTATAACAATATAGAAAAAAAGTAGAGGAACCAGCTGAGCATTAACAAGTGCTCATATCACACATCCATGTATACCTCAGCACTGCAAGCTCTCACTACCCAAAAATCCTGAGTCAGCTCCTCAAAGTCACAGAATCATTTAAAATACAGACTCTTGACAAGACTATAAATTTTGACCCAGTTTTTTTTCTCCCAGGTTTTCAGCCTTTAGGTTGAGCACTGCTGGGATCCTTCACATACACTCAGGGACCATGTCCCAACCCCATTTATCACAGTTGTCTCAGGTGTTATTTTCCTATTGTGCTCACTATGTTCTTGTGCTTTGCCATGATGTCATTCATATAAGCAGTCAGTCCTTAATATGCCATTACATCTCCTGTAAATTTATTCCTTCTCCATCACTATTCACAGCCTTATGGGACAAGTCAAAGTCTCTGCTTGCTCTTGGAGAGGTACTTGAAACATGAGGCTGGAACTATTGACATCGATCCCAGAGCAGGAGTGCTGGCAGGTGGCTGGGCTGCAGTGCAGGGTCGCAGACATTATTTTAAAAAAATTAGGGCAATTAGATGTCCCAAGACTTCTTTATCACAGGATTGGGATCCCAGTATGACTCAGAGCCCTTCTGGAGGCTAAATTTAAATTATGGATATCAGGCATCGTACCTCCAGCTCCCAGATACTTAAAATACTAGAAACCAGGAAAATACTGAGTAAATATGGCAAGAGAGAATTGACATGAGCCAAGGGCTGACTTGAGCCAAGGGAAGCCTGGATAAGATGAATATGTCTGGGCACAGGGGATGGAGGAGCTGAGCTGGCAAGGGGAGAGCAGCGTGTCTACCTTCCCCAGCCCCAAAACCCTGCGATGCCTCAGGGTGTGGCACTTCAGGGCTGCAGGCACAGGGCAGAGGAGCACTGAGGGCAGGGAACAGTCTGGTACAGGCTGTATGGTGCTAACAGCTTTGGGAGCAGTGGAAACCAGAAATGCATCAAGGGATGATGCTGGAGGGACCAGCAGGCACAGCGAGAAATCTCAGTTTACACCAGCAGGGTTTATTTTCCCAAAGTCAGCACAGAGTAAATCCACTACCATGGGACATGTTTGGGGCTCACTGTGCCCTGCCAGAGCTGCACTCTCCAGGTATCCCTTGGGCTCGCCCACCCTACCTCAACTACAAGCCCCAGTGAGAGTAACTTCAGGTGGTCTCAGAGAGACTCCAAACCATTTCTATGGACCGCTTCTCTCCTCCTTCCAAGGCTAGGCTGGACAGGGCTTGGAGCAACCTGGTCTAGTGGAAGGTGTCCCTGCCCACAGCAGGGAGTTGAAACTACTTGGTCTTTACAGTCCCTTCCAGCCCAAACCATTCTGTGATTCTATCATTCTATTAAAAATAACAGAGCCAATGACAAAATCACCATGTCAAACATGCCTGGCTCTTCTCTTCCTCTCCAGATGCTCTGTCAGCAAATGCTACAGTCCAAAACCCAGAGGTAGGACTTGCCAGCCAAGGCTGGGGACAAGCTCAGAGCCAAGCTCAGGTCACGCAGCAAACGGCACCCCCCCCAGCACACTCCAGGATGCAGCATCCCTGGGAAGGGAGCACATTCCCTTCTAAATGCATCCTCTGTGCGAGGGCAAAGCCCATGCCCAGACACCCCATGCACTGGGAAACAACTGCTCTGCCCCACCATTAAACACTGAGCCCAGCAGAAGAAGAAAAATCACAATTTATAGGTTTTGAAGCCACTCTCCCATACCCAGCACAGAGACAGAGCTGCCACAGCTCACACAGAGCTGGTACACGATGGTTCCTGTCACCCATTATCCTGAACTGGCTGTGCTGCGGGAGTGGGTGCTGGGATACCACATAGGCTGCCAGCTGGCAGCTCATCCCCAATGCATCACACACCCGAGACAAACCTGAGGAGCAAATTATGCAGAGATTGAGAACTGGGCCTTCAGAAGAGGATCCGGCATCATGGGACTGCAGCACTGGAGATAACAGCAGATTACTTCACTCTTTGAACATAAGCTCTTAATTAAACACTGAAATATCCGGACAGGGACAGGTGCTGCAGCAGCAGCCAGACCTCAGGGTCGGCCAGCGGTACAGTCAGCACAGCTATTTAGGGGTCCAGGACTCCACTCCCCAGAGCTCTTGTATCACTCAGCTGCCCATCAAAAGGTGATATGTGTGCAGTGTCAAGGTTATCGTGAGGGTGCTCAGGGCAACTGAGGGTCTCTCTTGGAATGAAGGAGATGGAGCAGATAAGAACCTCGTGTACACCTTGAAAAAATGTCTGAATCAATTCTGTTCACTTCAGGCTGCATCCAAAATACTCCCTTCATGTGGAAACAGCACTGATGGAGCAAATACCTCTATTCTGTCCCTACTTCTTATTTGGACAGGGAATAGGTGAATTCCTACAAATAGTAAAGTCCAGTACTCAGCTCTAAGACTGTACAACTCCCATATGAAACGTCAGTGAAACCCTTTGCTAGAACAATCAGTATCCTCAAATGCCTCTGTTTACCTCCTTGCATTTGCAGGTTTTATAAGCCTGGGATGAAGCCCTGCAGTCAGTGCTGAGCTACCCAGGGGCTGCAAAAGGCTTGTGCGAAGCCTTTGAAGACACTAATCCAAACCAGAGCTGAGGGATGGAAGTGCATTGCAGGGCGGCATTTTCAGGCATTTGGCTCTGCTATGCAAATACAGCTCTTCATGAAAATTTGCAGCTCAGGAAAGATGCCCGCAGAGCACTGGTGTTCCAACACTGGTCCAAGATTACACAGTTTTGCTGATGGGATACAAAATAAAGTGGAGCTGATAGCAGAGTTTGTCACAAGTTTAGTCAACAAAGACATTTATTCCAGGATGTGTTTTTACTCCTCAAACATTTCAAGGAAACATATAAATAGGGCTTTCACAGAGAAAACTTACAGGTCAGAGTGTCCAGTGCCCTATTACGTTGGTGGTGACCCATAACATAATCACAGTACAGGTCAAGGGCAGAAAACCACCTTTATTTTTTCACTGTGCCTTGCATAAAGGAAGGACCTCACTCCCTGGATGCTCAGTGAGTCACAACTTCTATAGCCCTTCTCACCTGTTGAGTCCTTCAACCTCCTGCCTCAGGCAGTGAAGACAAATTGCCAGGAAAAGGTTCCCAAAAGACATCTTTCCCCCCACAGAGGCTACACAGGGATGCTGACTGGTCTGATGGATCAGCACCATTATCTGATTCCACTTGCCCTGGGGCACTAACAAGTAACAAGGACAAGGTCACCCTAAGCTCCCTCTGAGGTGGCCAAATCAAGCTGCAGGATGGAAGCTGGGACCTCTTCTCCATGGCAGCTTTGGGAACATTGACAGGACCAGTCATCGCTCCCTTGGGGTCCTGTGCTGGGGCCATGCAGGTGCTGCCAGGGGTGATGAGCGTGGGTGACCACGCAGTGCCTGCTCATGCCCGGCCTGCTCAGGACAAGGCTGAACACTGGCACTTCCACACCAGACCCGCCCCCAACCAGCCAGTTTGCCTGGGCAGGTGGCACCACAGCCCCTGCCCCTCCCACATACACCCAACCTTCCCCAAACCATACAGAGCAGGGACCCCACCCAGCCCAGACGTGGAAGGAATGTGTCAGGCAAGGGAAGAATCCTTGATGTCCAGGTGTCTACAGTTGCTTTCCCCACTGAAAGCAGCACAGATGGACAAGCTTCATCAAGAAAATAAAATCCCAACAGCAGAGCAGCCCCAGGACCTGGTCTGCTCTTGCCCAGGTCATTCCCTTCCCGCAGGGAAAAAAAAAAAGGGCTAGCAAATGAGTGACAAAGCTGTGGCAGAAGGAAGGTGCTGGAGCCCCATGTGTCTGTGCTGGGACAGCTGTCACCCAAACCTACACTGGGGCACGAGGTGGGCAACTCTGCTCCAGATCCGGCAGAATGGTAGAAGCAGGAGGGTGGTGAAGAACAAGGAGACGGGACCAGGCAGAGCTGCCTCCCTCGCGGTGCAGGGTGAGCTCCCCTCCCACCCACTTACCACCCCTCTACCACCCTCCTGGCACTACTGCAACCCCCCACAGCTCCCTGCCTAGGAGTGAGAGCACTGAGGAATTTGGGAGGATTAAGAGCCCAGTAATCCTCCCTGCAGGAGCCGAGCATTAACATTCCCCCAGCCAGCGTCCGCCACTGACCTACTTCTCCCACGGGTACCATGGAATGGGGGCCCGGCATCGGAGGGCAGTCACCTGGTTTGGGCTTGGAGAAGCATCCTCCCATGGCGCCGGGTGCGACAGGCAGCGGGGGTGGGGCGGGCCGGTCAGGGAGGGCACAGGCACATCCTCGCGTGGTACAGGGCCAGCTCGCGTGTCCCGGCTCCGGCGTCGATCCCCACCTGCGCTGAGTAGAAAAGCTCCGTGAGAGCTGGTACGGCCGGAAGGCGGGTGCTGCAAAGAAGGGAAGCAAACCCGTGATGGCACTGCTGCCTGTGCCCACCGCTGCCGGCAGCACTGCGGGCACGCACTGTGGGCACCCCGGTGACCCAAGGGACATGGGGACAACGTACTGCTGGGGTCACCGTGGTGGGAGACAGTGCTAAATCCAGTTAGGAAGTTTATAAATTCAGTCATCAAAGTTAATTACAAAAACCCTCATATCATTTATGGCCAGATTTTAATAACTTCCCAAAGCCCTGCCTTTGGGAATTAAAGCTCTAAGCACACAGGTCACAGCCCAAACACAATGACTGAACCATAAATACATTTCAGTTGGGGTTTTTATGTTATTATTAGGGGATGGAAAAAAAGTCTGCTCTATTGCACAGTCCTGCAAGTTCCCCTATACCAGTTATGCTCATTCCTGCAGAAATGCCATTGGCTTAGGAACAACTAAATATTTAGAGAAAGGATATCAGACCATTTTGCATCAACCTCCTTTTTTTACACTATTAAGAGATTTTTTTTTTTTTTTTAAATTTTTAAGGTCAGGTTGTGTTTCTCTTATTAGCTTTGACTTGGGGTGCTCTAAGATTCAGATAAGAATTCAGCTAAACCTTTCCAGTTCCATTCCATGACTGAAAACAGCAAAGAGTCATCCAACACATTGGCAATAAAATCATATATTTCATCCATTTTACTCATTCCTACCTGAAGTGAACTGATTTACTATGGTTTTACCATATATTTTTCAAAATGCCCTCTGATCTGAGCAGGAAGTTAAAAACAATTTCCAAATGATATTTTGAGACAGGCAAAGTAGGCTTTTCTGTAGCTTAGGAAATGCCTCGAGATCTTTACAATGAGAAGAAATTAGAGAAGTGCCAGGAGAGAGATACCAAGCACCTTCTCTCCTTAGCTTAAACATCAACTCAAAATATCAGGATGTATTCCTCTGTTTTCAGCTATATCCCTCCAAAACACACCTTCAAACTCCCCTTCCATGTATAGCATCACCTCTGCCAAGCCCCAGCTGTGTTGTAGAAGCAGCTTCAGAGCCTGGATCACACTGAATAAGCAATCCAAGCTATAGAGAAACACAAGCCCGGTGCCTTGCCCACGGTGCAAAGCAGGCATGTGCTATTTGATACTCTGCAAAGAGGGATTATTAAATGCAGAGGGAAGAGCCAAGAGCTCTTCTCCCAAGAGCATCCCAGGAAAGTAGCATGACAATGTTTATGCAAGAGCAAATGCAAAAAAAAAAGACATGTAAGAAGGTGCAAAAATGCAGAGGCAGATTTGGGAGCAGTGGGGGTAAATGGCGTGGGGACGTCACATGCAGTAGCTGCTGTAGGGCCCCTTGTCAGAACCAGCAAAGAGAAAGGGAAAATGGCTTTGTACCAGGCAAACTGAGTCTTGAATCACTGATGTATCAGTGATACAGGACAAAAATTTAGTGCATATAATAAAATACTGCCACTGGTGCCTCGGGAGCAAAGCAAATCCCCACTAACCCAGATCAGCTCCTTGCAGTGGATTTCCTGCGGCAGAGTGCACAGATGCTGTGGTGGTAAGACAGGATCATGCTCGAGGCAAGCAGTGCCCTGGCAGCGTCACAGCATTCCCTTGGAATGCTGCACATATGGGGGAGCACAGCAGGGACCCCTGGACAGGTGATGGGTTGGATGGCAGAGGGTGGCTCCCAAATATGCCTCACCAGAGAATCACTCCAACTTCTCCAACCCTCTCAGAGATGCTGATGTGGGACTGGTTTCTATCTGGTCTGGCTGGTTTTAACAAGGACTTGGGGGGATGTCAGAGTTCCTGAATGTCAGAATGTCAGCCATTCATCTGAGACGCCTTTGCTTTGTTTGAACCTTAAAGATGGCAATCTGCAGCCATCCCCTCAAGCCCACTCCACATCTCCTAATTTCTCCACCGATGGTCCCTCCAGCCTTTCCAAGGCACTGATACATCTGCACCTCCCAAAGCAGGTCAGAGGGAAGTGTTTGCTGCCAGAGGTGTCCCTTCTCCACTCCTAGAGTCCACCAGGTAAAACAAAAATGGTTCTTGGTAGGATTCCAGCTGATGCCATCAGAGGAGAAGCCATCTAGCTGCTCCTAGCCTCAGTCCCAGCAAGCACATGGAGATGCTTGAGAGTCATCTGAGACCCTGCCTGTTGCAGAAAGGCACCAGCCTGCCCTGCCAGACCAACCCAGGGGACACAACAGAGCCATGTCACTGCTAGTGGCATCCTGAGGTATCGATCCAGAGCTGGATCCTGCAGGATTCATGGCCAAAGCCATAAGCTGCTAGGAGAAGGAAGTAAGTTCTTATACAACACAATGTAGCTGAACCCAGGATCACCTGTAAAATCTTCCTAGGTCCTGAAGGGTGATGGCCTGACCCGAACAAGGTGTCCATGCTCAGTAAACCAGTTCATCATCTGTTCCCTGAACAAAACAACACTCTGTGGCACACAGCTGAACAGGAACACCTTCAGCATCTGCTCAGAGAGGGCAAGAAGGAATGGGCTACCAAAATATGAGGTAACTGTTGTGGTGCTGAGGAACATACTAGTTCCATCCCTAAAAACTCTAGTGTGAATGAGGAACCAGCCCTACACCTAGCTGTCGGCAGAACTCCATCATCCACAGAGAGCACTGCCCAAGCATACAACCAGGGACACCAGCCTGCTCCCAAACAGGAGAAACTGGGAAAATGATCTAACAGGAGAAACGTGGGAAACAGTCTAGTGCTACTGACCCTGGGCACTTCCCCTGCACAGCAGCAAAATATGTAAAATAGGGCAACATCAAGCTTCAGTGCAGGTTAGGGATATCAGATCAGACAGGCCACCTGGCTCAGCCCAGTGTCCACTGCCCTGACATGGCCACAAGCAGGCAGGAACAGGGCAGGAAGGCAGGGACACACCAGCCCACACTTCCCGCTGGGCTCAGTGCAAGATCTAGAGCATGCACTGCTTCTGAGCAGTGCAGTGCTGGCAGAGCTATCATTAGCACTGTGCTTCTGCTCTCTGCAGCGCCCCAGGCTCCTGTTTTAATCAAGTGCTCTGCTGTGACTCCAAAATCCTTTCCAAGAACTAATGTGGCAACTATATAACTATAAAAGTGTATTAGTACACTGTAGGTATAAATAACGTTTTTCCCCTGAGCATCAGTTTGTGTTTAATCATAAACTGATTTAATTTAATTTAAAACATTTAATTTAAATGATACCCCAGTATCATTTCCTCACCTGGCACCCAAGTCCCTCCCATCCAGCTGCAGCATCTGTCAGCATCTGTCCTGCTGCTGTAAATAATCCTGCATTGCCTGCCTAGAAATCTGGCATGGATATGAGCACCAAGCCAGGCCCTGTGACATGGACATCTCCCAGAGATGTCAGTTTGCAGTCCCAGTTAGCTCCAGCTGGAGACCTCTGCAAAGCACTGAGCACAGACACACTTGTGCCACTGTTGATGTTGTCCCCTCAGCCCTGATTCATCTGCTGTGTGAGGAGGCCCTTGTGCACATGGACACCAGCTGCCCCTGTGGCCTCTCCAGGCTCCTCCAGACCCCCTCACTGAGCTTCTGGCTGCACACTCACCTTTTTGTGGACATCACCCTATAACCCCCATTGCCCTGGCCACACTAGCCCTGGGTGCCACCAGAGGGAGAAGAGGCAAGAGGACTGCTTCTCATTCCCTTCCTGCTTGCCCAGCACAAGTCCCAACACCTGGTGTCCTGGACAGATAGAGGGGGGTTTCTCCACCTCTCAAGGCAGGTCCGTCCCCTCCCCATCCCACTGAACCCCTCCTCTCAAGCCCTGGACCCAAATTTCCTCTCCTCAGTAATGTGGGAACTCCCAGTGTCATCAAGAAGACGACTGATATGATCTCCTGACACCAGGGGCTCATAAATGTGAGGCCAGAGAAGGCAAGGGCTCGGTGTTAACTCACCACATGCTCCCAGAGAAGGGACCTTTCCCTGGGGCTGAAACATGGAGGAGACAAAGATGCTAGAGCAGCTGCCAGCTCCTGAGGATCCTGGATGTGGCTACCAGAATAAGAAACATCTCTATCTCTGGATCTTACAATCCCAGATCCTCCAGGCTTTGCACAGCCCTGGTCCTCCCACAGCTGCATCTCCTCCATTGCCCTGTCCTCTTCTTGGGAGAGACCCAAGCCAGCTCTAGGTCTGCTGGGGACACCGTTCAGGTTCCCAAGGCTCAGGAACACGACCATCATTCCAAGGAAACCAGACAACGATGGATGCTCCCATCCTGCCACCACCAGCATCCAACCTCCACTCTCCCAGGGAGCTTACAATCATGTGCTCAGCCAGCCTTTCTCCTCTCTTAATTTCCAGGCACTATTCCTTGGACTGGCTCCCTCCCACAGCTGGAAACGCCTGAATGATCTCTGCCATGGGTTCAGCAAAGCAGACTCCAAGGACTTTTGTCTTCTCCACACAGGTGAGCTCTCTGCTTCCTTTGCAGTGCTCTGCAGCAGGATCTGGAGGAAAGCTGCGCAGCAACCTGGCAGACCACCTAGAAGACCTTTGAGAATGCTTTTGAAGAAGCAGTGGAATTCAGTGAACAAGTGGGACATCTGGGACCTGCTCTGTTCCCAAGGAGATTGCTTCTGTCTCTTCATTGACATCACCAGTCTGAAGGAGAAGGGCTACAGGTCCATGGAAAGCCAAGGCCCACACAAGTGAGGATGAGGAAGGTCTCTTCTCGGACACACTCCAGGATCTCAAAGCAGAGGTAAGCAAGAGGTATCTCCCAAAGACATTCTGTCAGGATGAGGAGGAGAGCTTCCCCACGGTCAAGGGAGAACTCCTCAGTATTGGAGAACTAATGAAAACCACAGTGGAGAGGCAGGTAGTGTGGGCCCTGGGGTGGCTGTTTCCCAAGGAGAGTGGGATCAAAGGGCCAACCAAAGAGACATGACACCCCTCAGCAGCTTTTAATGTAGGGAGCATGGACCCAACACTATTCGTGACAGGGCACACTAACATCTGGGGGTCTTTAAGGGTACCAGACCTTTTCAGATGGGTATCAGTAGGAAAGAGTCAGTGGTCTACAAAGAACAAGAAAATCCATTCCTGGCATCTGGAGACCATCCCAGACCTTCCCATCCACACCACATTTTCCAGATGCAGCACCCATTAAAAATGGGAACAGGAGATGCTGAAAGATTTCATTTCCTCAACACTTTGGAGCATTGATGGTCTCCTGGTAGGACTGGAAATTTTTGCTCCCAGGATACTCCACTTCTGGAGTATTTTGCCATGCTGAGAACCCCTGAGGTGCCTCCAGCAGAGGAAGGAAAGGGGTTGGGCAGCTGTGCTGTGCCCTGAAGCCAGGGCAGCCACAGGGGTCAGTCACAGGGGTTGCTCACATGCTCAGGGAACAGCTCATTGCCAGTTTGGGATCAGGAAGGGTCTCCCTTGGAGACTGGCACAAGTGGCAGGGGGCTTTTGCCTTCCTCTACAGCTCTGAGCATTGCCGCTTGCCAGGCTCCTTGGGTCTATTTCTGGCCAGGGACTTCCTGCTGTGGCAGGGCCAGGAGTCCAGCTGTGTCTGTGATCTCTCCACCTCTCTTCCCCATGGCAGCTTTGTTTTTCTAGCTCTCAGTCACTTGTAGCCTAGGTCTTCTAAGGCAATGTCCAACAGCTCCGCACTCAACAGGAGCTGCTGGTTTTTAACTGCCCTTGCATATAACAAAATTTTCTTTTTATGGAATCTGCGTTCTGTTGTCTGCAAACATTTGCCTATTTCTGCCCCAAGAACTTTGTCCTTCAGAAGCTTTATCACTTCCTGCAGATAATTCTTGGACTCAGAATGATGTTACAGCCATTTGAAGAGCTCAGCACTTTCTTCTTGAGACATGGATGTCTCTAAAGGGTCCATGTCAAGTCATTTCTTTTGTGCTCTGTTTAAGGACTGAGCTCAGCATCTGGAAAACTTGCTTGTCACCATCCATGCTTGCAGGGAAGGGCTGGCTCTGACTCTGGTCCCGCTGAGGGAAAAAACAAGCCCTGATCCCAAACCGTACCCTATCCACTACAGCGCTGCCAATTCTCCATACATGCAAAATATTGTCTTTAACACAAGGCCAGCGGGAGCCATGGAGCAGACTCAGCAGCAGACCTGTTTTGGTCACACCCTACAAGCAAAGTGCAGCACAGACCCCACCACAGCCTCTCTAGCCCATCCCACAAAGCATAGTCTGTCCCATAGGGCAGCCAGGCTCTGGTCCCTGGACACAAGGACTCTGGTCCACCTGGTCCTGAACATCACCAGGACCCAGAGCATTCTTTCCCACCTACCTCCTCACCACACACAATGGCACCCAGCAGTGGACCTCATCCTTCAGCCCCACCATGACCCTCTGTGGCTCCATCCCAGTCAGACACATACTCACCCTGACCCACCACACACCCCTGCCACGTCACCAGCCCCCACGCACCAGACTCACAGTCGTGGTGTGCTCTTACAAAGGCTGCCCATTTCTCTCACTTTTCTGGGGATTTGCTCTAATTTGACTCCCACAGTGATTGTCAGAATTAAGCAGTGGGCCACCACCCTCACCAGGTTCCCCCATGCCTGTGCCAGTATTAGAAAGACTTTAGAGTGGTCTTGGATACATACCCCTGTCCTTGATGAGTACACCCAGACTGTCCTTCTCCATCCCATCCTGAAGGTCAATGCTTGTTTCACTCTTACTGCCACATCCAGTCTCATGCCCACTTCTCCATCTCTACTCAGTTGTGCAACTCCAGCCACCACTGGTGCTTTTCACCTCCAACTCTTCAGCCAGTTTCAGCTGCTTTGTGGGCAGACAGCATTAATAAAAATATATAAGGTGGATCCCAAGAGTCCTGTAGTACACCAAGCAGCATGCCTGCCTCTGCTTCAGTATCCTCCTGGCCCTAGTGATCCTGCCAGCGACCAGGCTTCAGCCCAGAGGTGCACCAGCATTCTCCCACAGCTCACCTCCTTCCCTCCCCAAAATCAGCCTGTCTCCACTGGTGTGGAGGAGTCCCAGTCTGTCTCCATAAAGCCTGTGAGAGCAGGAGCCTAGCACAGACCCCACAGTGGACACACCACACTCCTCATGGTGCAGAGTGGTAGTGGAACAGTATTTGGGCTCCAGCTGTTGTCCGAGCACAGCCACACTATCAGTGTCCCACAGCCCACAGGCACCTTCCTGCCATCCTCACCACTCTGCAGAGATCAGTTCCCCCAAAAACCACAGCAGCCACTGGCACAAAGTCCTGCTGACACCTCAAGTTGCCTGCAGCTCCCCTCTCTTCCCACCCTGCGGTCCATCCTCCACCTGCTGCACCACCTTGTGTGCCACAGCCCATGATCTCAAGGAGGAACTTCCCTGTTTAGAATCTCCAGTTCCCAGCAATATCTGGCTCAGCAAAATCAAACTGCCCTGTCTCCAGGGCAAGCCAGACTCTGCTGCCAAAAAAAGCAGCTCTCTCCACTGGACACAGGACTCTGAACACAGCCCAGGCATGACTGGAGCACTGGGGAGCCCAAGGCTCTATCCCCACCCCGTGGACCATGCTGTGCACTCTGTGTTATCAACACCACCCGCAGCAGCCCTGCTCTGACCCCGGGGAGGGGCACACTGCTCGCCTGCCAAGAGAAAAGGAAACAGTGGAAGAGAATCAAGTCACACAGAAGAGAGCGTGACAGGGTGTGATGTTTTTAGGGCAGGGAGAACTTGTATTTTTAAAATAATATGAGGATGAAAATAGATGGTCTCCATCCTGAAGTTAACATTTTTGTCAGGAATCACACTACAACGGATGAAAAGAGAGTCCCACAACCCCTAGCTGTGGTTCCCAGACAAGACCAGCAGATCAGCCTTCCAGAATGGGGTTCCCAACTGGGGAACCAGCCCTGTGTTCATGTCACTGATTCTTGTCCCTCCACCTCGAGGATGCTGCAAGCAGGACATGGTCACACTGCTTGTGCAGACATGCAATGCACTCTTGCCCACCCCCTGCCCATGGAGCAGATGAGCCAAAATCAAGGGGGCTGGCACACAGGAACCCCATTTTCTTGTCTCCCTGGCACCTTCTTTACCTCTCTAGCTCTTCACCTCATTCCTCCCCCTCCAAGATAGCTCTCCAGCCAGCTTCCCCTTCCCTCTGCCCAACGCTCCTACTCCCACTTTCCTGTCATTTCCATACCCATCCCAATCCTGCTGCCTGGCTTCTGCTTCAGGGGCCCCAGCTGCTGACACACAGTGACTCTGACACCCTCAGAGCTACACTGGGCCCCTCCTTCCCTCCTGTTCTGTTCTCCACCTTGCCTGCCCAGGAGCCCCCAGCCGCCTCAGTATAGCCCTCCCTGCCAAAGCCTTACCTCTCCAGCCACTTCCTGGTGGGGTCCAAGATTTGCTTTACACCCACCCGGAGAAAGCAGCAGGTTTGACTTTGCCAGGTGATTTCCTTTCAAATGGCCCCAAGAAACAGAAGCAAAAGTCATGCTGCGTAACAGCGAGAGCAGCCCATGGCCCCAGCAATGGGCTGCACGGCCCAGTCTCAGCGTGGGCAGGGAGGGATGCAGGCAGGGAGTGACGTGCCCTGGTACACTTCACCTTGTCATCAGGAGTTTGTGTCAGCAGCAGCACAGAGAGCAACAAAACTGCAGTTTAATGTACCCTGCTGGCTCCTGAAGAAGTGCAGTGGGAACGCCGTGTCAGAGCACAATCAGACAGGATTGTTTTCCTGGCTGCTGCTTCAGCAATTTACCGGCTCCAGGTTAAAGGCTCTTTCGGCAATACTACCACTGCCACCCCTCCGCACACCTCTGTGAGCTGGACTGGAAATCATTAATCATGGGATTTGGTTCAGATTGTAAAGATTTGCCAATAAAAATCACAAATATTGGAAATTCTCCCCCGATGCAGAGTGCTTAACACAAAAATCAAACCATTTCACAACACGAGAGAGGTTTAATACTCATTTTCTCCACCACAGGCAGCCAAGCCTCTGCCATGCTGTCACTGCCAGGACCTCATTGCACAAAAGCAATCTGCATTCCCCACAGGAGCAGCAGCAGGACAGGGGAAGTTTATCCCAATGTTTTCCAAGACTAACAGCTACAGTACAACACCACAGTCCAGCTTCATCCATCACACTCAGATATTCTCTCTCAAAGGAGACCATGCACTTCATAGAACCATAGAATGTCATGAGTTGGAAGGAACATACAAGGATCGTGGAATGGCTTGGGTTAGAAGGGACCGTAAAGCCATGGGCAGGGACACCTTCCACTATCCCAGGTTGCTCCAAGCCCTGTCCAGCCTGGCCTTGGATGCTTCCAGGGATGGAGCAGCCACAGCTTCTCTGGGCAACCTCTCCCATTACTGCACCACCCTCACAGTGAAGAATTTCTTCCTAGTATCTTATCTTATCTACCTTTCTTCAGTTTAAAGACATTTACCCCTGTCCAGGCGAGATCATGATCCACCAAAACAGGGACAAAAAAACTTGGAGAACATGCTGGCGGGGGAACATGACAAAGGGACTTAAACCCCGCTCAGAACAAACCCGGCTTTTCCCCGCGACCCATTTTTACGCCGCTTTGATTTCCTGGGCATTTGCTGCATCTCAGGAGAGATGCGGAGACACGCGGCGCTCTCGCACCGCCTGTCCCCGGCTCGGANGGGCGCAGGACACGCCCCCTCCGCGGCAGCGGAGCGGGAGGACCTCGCTGGCCCTGCCCGGTCGCAGGACACGCGTGGCACGGGGTGCCCGCTGTCCCCGGGCATTCCGGGACAGTTGGTTCTACTTGGTCCCACGGGGCAGCCGCTGAGGGGACTATTCCTGCCCGCCTGAAATACCCCGGCCCGANAATCAGACAGGATTGTTTTCCTGGCTGCTGCTTCAGCAATTTACCGGCTCCAGGTTAAAGGCTCTTTCGGCAATACTACCACTGCCACCCCTCCGCACACCTCTGTGAGCTGGACTGGAAATCATTAATCATGGGATTTGGTTCAGATTGTAAAGATTTGCCAATAAAAATCACAAATATTGGAAATTCTCCCCCGATGCAGAGTGCTTAACACAAAAATCAAACCATTTCACAACACGAGAGAGGTTTAATACTCATTTTCTCCACCACAGGCAGCCAAGCCTCTGCCATGCTGTCACTGCCAGGACCTCATTGCACAAAAGCAATCTGCATTCCCCACAGGAGCAGCAGCAGGACAGGGGAAGTTTATCCCAATGTTTTCCAAGACTAACAGCTACAGTACAACACCACAGTCCAGCTTCATCCATCACACTCAGATATTCTCTCTCAAAGGAGACCATGCACTTCATAGAACCATAGAATGTCATGAGTTGGAAGGAACATACAAGGATCGTGGAATGGCTTGGGTTAGAAGGGACCGTAAAGCCATGGGCAGGGACACCTTCCACTATCCCAGGTTGCTCCAAGCCCTGTCCAGCCTGGCCTTGGATGCTTCCAGGGATGGAGCAGCCACAGCTTCTCTGGGCAACCTCTCCCATTACTGCACCACCCTCACAGTGAAGAATTTCTTCCTAGTATCTTATCTTATCTACCTTTCTTCAGTTTAAAGACATTTACCCCTGTCCAGGCGAGATCATGATCCACCAAAACAGGGACAAAAAAACTTGGAGAACATGCTGGCGGGGGAACATGACAAAGGGACTTAAACCCCGCTCAGAACAAACCCGGCTTTTCCCCGCGACCCATTTTTACGCCGCTTTGATTTCCTGGGCATTTGCTGCATCTCAGGAGAGATGCGGAGACACGCGGCGCTCTCGCACCGCCTGTCCCCGGCTCGGACCCCGGCCCTGTCGGCAGCTCCGGCTGCAGAGGAGCCCCCGGGCCCGCCGCGCGCCCCGATGCTCCCGATAGCTCCGGTGCCCCTGCACCTGGGGACAGCGGCGGCCCCCACCGACCGCTCCCCCCGGCCGGAGGTGCGAGGCGGTCCTGGACAGCGGCCTTGCACTGGAAGCTTCCCTCCCTTCACATCCTCCCCGGGAAGGGTCCCCGCCGCCTCCCACGCTTACCTGGGCAGCAGCGGCGGTGCCGGCGCGGCGGGCGGAGCGCGGCCGGGCCCGGGGCGGGGCGGGGCGCAGGACNCCCCCTCCGCGGCAGCGGAGCGGGAAGACCTCGCTGGCCCTGCCCGGTCCCAGGACACGCGTGGCACGGGGTGCCCGCTGTCCCCGGGCATTCCGGGACAGTTGGTTCTACTTGGTCCCACGGGGCAGCCGCTGAGGGGACTATTCCTGCCCGCCTGAAATACCCCGGCCCGGCCCTGCCCTGCCCAGGCCACTTACTTTACATTTTCCTTCTGGATTCACGATTGCTCTCCCTTCGAAGGCAAGGATCTGCGCCACCCTCCGCTTCCTCCTGCCTGGCACTTTTCTGTTCTCCCCAGAAAACTCCCCATCATGCCATCTGGCAGTGTCAGCATCTCTCTGTGCATTTTCCTATCGCATGCCCCAAATCTGTTTTTTATTTTCAGTCGATGACTTTTGAGACCACCCTGGGTACAGAAGAAGGTTTTTTTCTCTCCCAGATAGTTTGTCTCAGGTCGCTGCTCTCTTACACCCCGAATATACAATCCCCTGGGGCTCTCCAGGCAGATCACTACTCTTTAATATCCAGCTTCAGTTCCCTGCTCCAAATGGAATAAGAGGCTTAACTGGGCTGTTCTTCTGCAGTTCTTACTGCTGTTAAAAAAAACCTACCCAAGGATGAAGCATTCCAGTGTAGAAGCTCCAGGGAGCCACGTGCCTCAACAGCCTTGGGAGATGGACGGTGGGTCCTCATGGAGCTGCCTCAATTTTAAGGCAGGAGAAATTATCCCATGTCCAGTGTCTGCAGGCAGCTGAGAAGAAGCATCCCTGAATGTGGTGCTGTGCCTGCCTGGGGCGTGGTGCAGAGTTCATCCCATGGGATGTGGTATTGCTGGCAGGGGGGACCCCTAACAGATCCATCACCTCCATTTTCCTACCTGGCATGCAGGATTTTTGACCTGTGGTGTGAAAAACTGCTCCTATGCAGCTGGCAAGCAAACAACAAGGATTGAGCCTTGGAAGGAGACAGTAAATGGCTTTGCAGGGAATTATCCTGACAGCAAGCTCTGTCACAAGCTGTGGGTGGCCATGCTTTAAGCTGAAGGAAGGTAGATTTAAATTGGATATAAGTTGGATTTAAATTCTTCCCTGTGAGGGTGGTGGGGCACTGCCCAAAGAAGCTGTGGCTGCCCCATCCCTGGAAGTGTCCAAGGCCAGGTTGGACAGGGCTTGGTGCAACCTGGGATAGTGGGAAGTGTCCCTGCCCATGGCAGTGGGTGGACTAGATGACCTTTAAAAATCCCTTCCAACCCAAACCAGTCTGTGATTCTGTGCTTAGCTGGCACCACAAGTGGACAAAATTTGGGGTTGTTTCACTACACCTTAGGGTCCAAGCACATCACTCCAAGGATGGGACTATGAGACATGAGCAGCACTGTGAGACTATGCTGCCCCAAGAACAGCAGAAGATGCAGCCCTGCATGCAGTGAGGTGACTGGGCAGGAACCCAGAAGGATGGATGGCTGGGGATCCTTCCTTCCCCAGAAACCTCACAGAGCTGCTGGGTAGTACGTGCCGCCCTCATTGTTGTTTCTTGGGCTCCTGGCACTGGCTCATCATCCTGACATCACTCCCACACTGAGCACTGCCTGAACTGCAGTGTTGGTCATTGAAATGTCACCAGTAGGTGCTGCCCCGGTAGGTCCTGCCCAGTTCCTGAGTTGACCCAGTCACCCCATGGTGCTTGGTGGGATGCTGAGCCACACTGCTGGTGGTGGCAGTGGGTGCTGTGGGGCCCAGCTTGCAGGTCTGCCCCAAGTTGGACCATGGTGCCTCGCTGCAGGGCTGACAGGGCTGTGCCAGCAGTGCCAGCCAGCTGCCCACTGTGCTGCAAACCCTCAGCTCTCTGCCTTCTCTGCAGGTCTCAAGGAGATGACAACCTGTAGCCCTTCACCTCCCACCACCCCAAAATTAACACTGCACCACACTGCTGCAGCAAGGACAGGGATGGGGGGTGTCCCATGCAGCTGGGGGCAGACAGAGACTGCCCAGCCCAGGCACGCATTGGGAGCCCAGGGAGATGCAGGGAACCGGGTGAAGGACAGGTGCCAGGGTGACCCCATAACCCAGTGGTAGAGCCTCTGGCACCCCCAGACCTGCTTTCCAGGCTGGATTGAAGCCTCTGCTTCACTGTTTCCTTGTGTCTTAGGTTACAATGTAAGATATAACCAAAAGTATGTATTCTATCGCCATCTGTTAAAACCAGTTGGGGCAGTGTTCTTTGTCTCTTCGGTGACACATCCCTGATAACTCCCTCCGGAGAGATATTTTTCTGTTAATGGGCTATCTAGCCTCACTGCACGACTCACAAAATTACATCATCCCATTGTGAGATGCTCCGCCCAGGGGGAGGAACCATGCATTCCTTCCTAGGTATAATCTGAGGTTTGGAACACCACACTCAGCCCTACCTACTGGATTCCCAGAGGACAAGAACTACCACTGGACCTTCAGAGGAGGACCAGACCCTTCTACAGGATCACCGCTTCAACAAAACCACTTCATCTGGACTGCTACCACCATCCTGACCAACAGGGTATCAGGTTGTATCCTGACTCTGTCAGTGTTCTGGTACTGTTGCATTTATTTTAGTTTTCCTATTAAATTATAATTCTGACTTGCAACCTCCCACTGGTTTGTTTTCAAACTAGTATACCTTGCAAAAAAACTTCTGCCCTTGCCTGCAAAGCCCTGCCCTGCCTTCCCCTGGGAAGGAAGTCCTGGAAGAGGAGTTGGGTGGAGGAGAAGTGGAAAGGGAAGGTAGCAAGGGAGAGAGGCTGTGCGAATGGAGCAGCCCAGGGGAGGGACCAGATGCAGGCACGGCCGTCAGCAGGAGAAGAAGCGCTCAGCTGTGACATGAAGGCACTTTGACAACAGATCAGCCCTGACATCATCCAGCACTTTCAGTTTCTTGGGAAGTGATGGAGCCAGAGCCTTGGATCTTCTGCGATGGCTGGGACAAATGCCATGGCACAGCAGCAGCCCATGGCTGATAGCCCCAGCCAGTTTCACGTTTTCATCAGGACTTTGCAGAGCAGAACGTCCACAGTGCTGGTGTCTCCGTGCAGGAGCTCCAGGCACTGGAGTCCTCCCAAACGGGAAAGCTGCACTACAACAGCAGGCAGACAGAGAACAACTGACCCTGCTACACTGCGAAATCACCTCCAGCTGCTTTTTGTGAAGTATACTGAATCGCCCCAAACCAGGCCAGGAGACACTTCAGAGACAGAGTCAGAGCAGTGGGGATTTGCTTTATTGGGCGCCGGGTGTGTGGGGGATCGCTCCTCCGAACACACACCCCGATGCTCCTTACAACTCACTCTTATGGGTTAAATTATGAATATTCATTACATTCTTTGGGACAGGCGTGGTTATACAAATTATTGCTCAGAAGTCATTAATATCATTAGCATGCATGCCACGCACAGCGTGTGCACTCTGGTGGTCGCACTGAGGAAGGCTCCTCTTCTTGCTCGGGGGTCTTTCTGATGAAGGCTGGTAGTCCTCATCACAATGCACTTTTCACCTTTTCTTCTGGAGCATGCGTAGTCCTTTGAGTAATGATTCAGCAGCTTCTGAGATGATCCTTGTCCCCCCTATCTTGACAAGATTAGGGCGAGCCTGGTTTTTTAGGTTTTGTAATTAACATTTGCTGTCGGAGCTAACAGCAAATTAACATTTGCTGTCAGAATCAACATTTGCTGTCTCCTAATAGTTAACTGTGCTTACATGAGTTAGTTATTGACCACCTCTCTCAATACCAACATGCAAGTGCAGAGTGGGCTTGCAGACGTGTGTGAAGATTTGCCTGGAGGGGGCAGGGGGAGTGTTGGGGTGGTTCCTGGAGAGGGATGCTGGCCAGGAGTGCAGGCAGAAGAGAAGGAGCCAGGTGTCTGTGTGTGCACCAGGGAGGAGTGAGAAGATAAGGAATCATCAGGTCAAGCCCTGGTCCTCACTGGCAGCCCGGTGAGCTGGGCTGCTGGAGCTGCAGGGTCATGGGGAGGATGTGGCAGTCACAGCACATGCAGGAGTATACGATGGCACCTGAGGGGACTTGTGCAGCTAATGGGATCAGGAAGGCTGGGTGAATATTGCTAGAGGATGGCTTCTTCTCAAAAATATGAGGCATAAAGGACAACATCTTCCTGTTGTTCCAGACACAGACTGAGGAGCTGGTGACCAGCCCTCGCACACTTCTGACAGATGCTCCTCAAGGAGCGCAGAGGGGAGGTCACACCTGAGGCTGAGGTGCCTGAGGAAGGAGCACTGCAGGGCTGGGGTAAGGCAGGGCTGCAGCACACGGGTCACAGCCAGGCCTATGGATGGGGATCCAGCGCTACACATTGCCACAGCAGCACCACATCAGACGGCAGGAGCTGCCCTCGATCACAGGAGAGGGATGGACCCTGACGGTGGGCCAGGCAGGCTCAGCACCCATGCCAGCCTAGTTCCATCCTGCAGGAGCAAGGAGCAGGGCCAGAACCACACTTGGTGCTGGGGATGCTGCTCATGTTCTCAGACTTCTCCTCGGGCCTCCAGCAGGTCAGGCCTTTGCTGGTCCTGGCAAGGTACTGTCATACCCAGATGCAGAACAGGGAGCCTGGGACTGATTCTGGCTGTCACCAGAAGGGTCAGATGTGCCTTAAGAACCTGTTATTCACAGCAATTCTTCTTCCTCCAGATGAGTCTTGTTGCTTTCACTGCACTAACTCAGCACGCATTGCATCAGTTTTTAAGTTCCTGGGAAGGCAAATTCCACTTGCTTGCATCCTTAATTTGTTCTTGCTAAATATTTCAGCTGCCTGTGGCCACTTTCCTCCCTGTTTCTACACCCAGGCAGAGGGGGATCAACCCAGGCTTTACTCAAAAAAAAGTGAGCAGCCAACATTTGCTCTCTTGGGAAACAGAAACTTCCCCATCTGGAATTTCCAATTGTGAAATATAACCTAAAAATCAGTGGGTGAAACACAGCTTGGAGCTCTGGGCACTGCTCTGCATGGCCACCCCAGTACCCCTCCTGCCCAGGGGATGCAGGGATGAACCAATGCCTTCCCTCTAGCAGGACTGGCCCAAGAGGGTGATATGGCTGCACACAGATCTGTATTAAAGAGATTGTGAGCCTCAGGCATGGCCTGTACTTGTTTCAGGTCCCAGGGTATAGGAAGTGCCAGTTAATTATTTTTTCACTGATGACAGTGATGCTTGCAGGGCTCTGATCTTCCATGCCAAGCTGTGTAGTGCTTCTCTGTAAATCCCAGCACACCCCTGCAAGCAGCACCCAGTGCAAAACACCCCATTCAGACCCACATTGGCCACATGTGTGTTTTACAATCTTCCAGAAGTGTATCTTCCAGAGATGACCTAACACTTTCTGAGGTATCTCACCTGGTAAGAGCTGTCAGTCCAAGCAGGAGCCAATCATCTCTCCCACCTGCAGAGCCACCTCCCTGGTGCAGGTGACTTCCAGTGCTCCATCACAGGCCTCATCTTTGGGCAGAAGTCAGCAAGAACCATCATCTATAGATACACCTGAAACAGGCACCTGAGCAAGGCTGACCAGGTGCCCACCAGATCCCTCTTCCACTTGGAAGTGCAGCCTAGGGTTGTGCAGATGGTGCATCTCCCCCACCTCATCCACCTGACAGGTACAGCAGCCACAGGGACCTAGGACTCCCAATCCACCACTCCTCAGCCTGCCACCCACCCAGGGCCTCTCCATCTCCTTGGAGACCTCTCTCCAGACAGGGCCAAATCCTCCCTTACCTCCCAAGTCCCCTGCTCTCCTCTGTGTTCCTCTGCTTTTCTTTAGCGTCCTTCATCCTTCTCTCACTTCCCAAGCTCCAGCTCCACACCACCAGCCTCTCCTTGCCCCCACACTCCTCCCAGCTACTCTGGTGACTCCTGGGCACTACCACAGCCCAGCAGGTCAGGGAGCAGGTCAGGCTCCCTGGGAGAGTTTCCAGCTCTTTGCACCTCTGACAGCTGTGGATGGCAATGGTTGCCCCTGCTCTGCTCCACCAGGACAGGAGTTGACCAGCTGGGCCCACCACCACCTGAACCACTCCAGGGTGGGATGCAAGAGGTCAGAGCTGGCCTATTCTATTATATCTGATTATATTAGCCTACCAGGTTAATAGCAAAGTATGCTCCAGAGATAACCCAGGTGACTGGTCATCAGCAGAGTCTCTGACCCAGTCATCCGTAGGGATGTCATCTCAGGGTGTGATCAAACACCAGGGTGACTCACACAGTACCCAGCTGCATCCTGGTACATGGTATGTGACCCTTGCACGCAGGACACTGCACAGTGCAGTCTGGCAATTGTCATGGTGTAGTAGTTTGAAAGCAAGTTAGTGAGGGACTTCAAGTCAGAAATACAATTTAATAGGAAAAATAAAATAAATGCAATAGTACAAAAAAATAACCCACTAACAGAGTCAGAGTACAACCTGACCCTCTGATGGTCAGGGGGTTGGTAGCAGTCCAATTAAACGGTGGCTGCAGTCCTCCTGCAGTAATGGTTCTGTTGAAACAGTGATTCTATAGAAGGGTCTGGTCTTCCTCTGAAGGTCCGGTGGCAGTGTAGAAGGGTCTGATCTTCATCTGGGAATCCAGTGGAAAAAGGCTGCTTGTGCTGTTCCAAACCCCACATTATATCCACATGGGAATGTTTGGTTCTTCCCCCTGCGCAGAGCATCTCACAATGAGGTGATGTAATTCTATAAGTCATATGGTGGGTCCTTGATTGCCCATTAAACAGAGATAGCTCCCGGAGGGAGTTGTCAAGGATGAATCATGGTAGGGGATAAAGAGCACAGCCCCACCTGTTTTAACAGCTTGTGAAGATGATAATAGAATACATACGTTTGGTTACATCTTACAATGTAACCTAGGACACATGGTCCCATGTTGCCACTTTCAGATCTGCCAGTTTCTGAGCCCCTGAGAAGGCTGCCAAAGGCCTGCAATGCCCTCTGAACCCCTAAGCCCAGGACACACATGGGTCCTAAAGCAGAACATCTCATATTGTATGGACATGTCCCCTTTCTGCTGCTAAAGCCTCAAAGAGAAGGGGCAGCCTGATAGGGTGCCAGGACAATTTATAAGAACCTTGTTGCCTGTTTATCTCACAGAAGATAAACACCAGCCCATATTCCACTGAGCATTTTAAATCTGGGAAGATGACCCTGGAGAGACTGCCTTGACTGACAGCTTGCTTTGCTGTCCTGGAGAATCCACCTTCTCACTGCCTGGAGTGCTTTGGAGAAGGTTGTGTGCAACCTTAATCCACGCCCTATGAGCTCCTTGGTGGTACAAATCCAGCTCTTCATCTCTACCTGATCCTAGGTGACAACTCAGTGGAAATAGACAGAGGCCCTGGTTCCCCAGAGAAGCTGTGTCTGCCCCATCCCTGGAAGTGTCCAAGGCCAGATTGGATGAGGCTTGGAGCAACCTGGTCTAGTGGAAGATGTCCCTGATGATGGCAGCAGTGTGGACTGAATGACCTTTAAAAGTCCCTTCCAACCCAAACCATTCTGTGATTCTGTGATTTCCTCTGTTACTGAAGAGCAGTCAGGTTTACCAGCACCCAAATCCTGACCTTTTAATGCAAAATCCACAGTGCAGAGCAGCAGTAAGCCCTCTGAACCATCCAGTCTCAGCCCTCCCTTGCTTGGCTGACTCAGATGCCAGCAGTGGACAACTAGTGTCACACCTGGTGAGAACTTTACTGGAAGAAGAGACCTTGGTTCACAATCCAGTGCTGATGCATCAGACCTGTCTGCCCCCCTGACAGAGCCTCTGCTGCTCCAGAGGCTGCCTGCAAAAGCTGTTCTCATGCACAAGCCACAGCAAACTGCAGATGTTGGCATGAACCCAGATGTTGACATGAACCCACTATCAAACCTTGCCCTCATTTCCCTCCAGCCAATTTACCCAAAATGAACAAAATTCACTGAAAGAGTAAACAAGCAACCTGACTCCACAGAAGCCAGGTGACAGAGCCACAAAAAATAGCAAAGAGGCACAGGTCCCTGCAGCTTCAGGGGAAGTGTGACTCAAGCATATGCTGCACATTCAGAAGAAAATCAGGAGGCTATTTTTAAATCACATTTTTCGCATCCATAAAGTCAGTTCCTTTTTGGACCGTTTGAATGCCATCACTGATCCAAACCTCCTGCTGCTGGACATGCCAGTCAGGCCAGGACAGTCTGCTCTGGCAGCCAAGAACTACAAAGAGATTTTTTGGGTCAAGCTCAGGTATAATTCACACTTTCCTAAGTGGAGATGGCAACTCTGGGAAGCTCAAAGGAGCTTCTGGGAAGTGCTTCTCACCTCTCTGTGGATTTGTGGGTTGAAATGAGGCCTCTGCCTCAGGAATTACATTTTATTTATTCCTTCTCTGAAACACATGGAGAGCACACTATGTCCTGGTTCCAGCCATAGGAGGAAGGGTTAATTTTTACAGTAGCCAGGAGGGGCATGGCCAGGACCTGATGTTGTTCTGTACTACCTCATATCATGCACAGGGTGGGGGAAGGGGTCCCTTCTGTGGATGTAGTGTGAAGCCTGTGATCAGGGTAACATCAGATTCCACATGGTGAGCACGCGTGGATTATTCCCATCTTGTACACTGTTATTAATACTGTTTCTGTTACTGTTCTGTTTCTTATTTCATTGCTGTTTCCAGTAAATTATTTTTATCTCAGCCCGAGATTTTTACCTTTTGTGCCTCCAATTCTCCTGTCCAGCCAACCGCAGGGTGGTGCATAATTTGGAGTATTTCAGTGGAACACTAAATTGGGGGATACCATTCCTACACCACAGCACTGTGGAAACAGACTCTGAGTGTGTCTCTGCTCCTAAAAGGGTTCAGGATCCTCAGTGCAACCAGGACACGTTATTAAAAGGAGGAAGATGGGAACACAGAGGACACAGAGCTGACCACCGGGTGACAAGGGAGGCAGTGAAAGTGATAGGAAAAATGTGTGCTAATGTCTTTACAAACAATTCGAAGGTTGAAGGTATGGGTGTCAATGTCTTTGAAATGAGTCCATGTCTCTATTAACTTCAAGCCACAGGATTGTTACAGAACAACAGAGTTGGGTTAGGGTTAGGTTTGATTCCTGAAGTAGACAAATGGGTCCGCACAAGCCAGAGTTTCTGAACTTTGGGGTAAAATGACAGGTTCAAGGGGAGGTATGTGATAGGCAGTTCAGTAAGGCTGTACCTTCCTAGTACCTCAGCAATGGGAAAAGAAAGAGGGCAACATGTAGCCAGGAGTTTAGGATAAAAGGAGGCTGTGTCCTCCAAAACCTCGAGAGAGAGAAAACCCTGCAGGCATATGCCCCAGTGGACTCTCTCCCTTTATTTGAATAAAGTTGCAGGACTCCTCTGTCTCCTTTATGGACACCGGCCTCTCATAGCATGATTTTCTGTACAAGATGGGGGACTCGTCCAGGGTCCTTCCACCATATGGGGCTGGCACAAGGCAAGAGGATCTGGAGACACACCTCACCCAATTTTTAGATGACCAGCTATTGGGGTTTTTAGGAGTTCTCCTTTTGTTTTTTTTTTCTCTTCCAGAATTTTCCCCATACATGGTGCTAGGAGACAACAACGACTGGATACTTAAGAGAGANGGGAGAATTCATCACCACTACGGGGTCCTGCCTTCTGCTGCCTTCCTTCTACCGGGAGTGGAGCTCTACTTGCTGGAGCAGCCAGTTTCACTGGGACCCTATTTAACACTCTACCTCACTAAAACAGGGACCTTTTCACCGTCTGCTCGGGTGCCTCAGGGGAAAACCCCAGGCTCCTGAGCCCGCCTCTCCCTGCCCTGTTGGGAGCCGGGCTGCTGCTACCCTGCCCCGCTGTTCCTTTGCCACTGCTCTGATACTTCACTACTCTGTAGCTCCGCTCCC
>VYXC01011106.1:2081057-2101007 GCA_013397175.1 Platysteira castanea | reverse complement strand
GCAGGGTGGTGCGTTGGGTGCTCGGGGTGGGGGGGGGTGGGGGGGTGGTGTTACAGCAGCCCCGCAGCTTTGTGTGAGAACATTGCCTTTTTCCTGCCGGGCCGAGGGAGGCTGGAGCTGATGCCTGGTGTCGCCAGGTGGTCCCCAGCCCTCTCCGCCTGAGTGCCTTGGAAAGCAAAGGATGTGTGGGCAGGATGCTCCCCTCTGTGCTCTGCAAGGATGGGCTTCCTGCAGAAGATGCTTGAGGGGGGATGGACAGAAAGTCGCCAACGCATCCAAGATGTGGCATCAGTGGAGTTACCAAAGGACGTGAGGTGTGCCTTGCTTGGGCAGAGTGGCATCGCTGAGCTTTCCCTGTGCTTTTAGCATCCNTAAGCTACCTAAGATTGAGTGTATGCTTGAGAAGTAGCGCTGGCCTACTATAGAGCCTAATCCAAACAAATTGTTTGGGTTACAGGCTGCCGGGGAGGAGACGAGGATGACACACGGTTTGGGAGAGTTCTGCTGGCACTCCTCCCATATTATTTTTTTTAATGGCACTGCCAAAACGTGCAGGGCTGCACAGCATGTGGCTCTTGGTTTTTCTATGCGGGCAGGGTGAAGACAGGTAGCTGTTTCTTAACAAGATGGGGATTGTATTTCTTGTGCTTATGTAAGAGCGTGGATGTTGAGAGTGATTTGGTGCTTGAATATTTCCCCAAGCCTGTACAAACAAAAAAACCCTTGGCTCTTTTCCGCTTGAGCAGCTTTCTGGTGTAAATGGGATTTCTCCATATGAAGCAATCCTGGATGTGTAAGAGGGTGGGGAATATTACTGAAGTGCCTGAGTGTGACGTNCATCGCTGAGCTTTCCCTGTGCTTTTAGCATCCAGAAGTGCCCCTGGCAGCACAGGAGGGAAGCAAGGGGTATTCCCCTGTGGCAGAGGGTGTTCCCTCTGCTGCAGGCTTGGGCCCTGCTCAGTTTGTCAGGGCTGCAGAAGGGCCGAGTGCCCAGAGCTCAGCAGGGCTGTAGCAGTGCTAGTGGGCTGCAGGCTTGTTGCAGCTGTCCTACTTTTGTGCCTTGAACTATGCAGAAAAAGTCTTCATGCAGCACCATGTTGTGTTTGTGTGTCCTCAGCAGTACAGAGGAGCGCAAATCCAACCCAGAAGCTCCTGGCAGAGGATTGCTCAGGGAGAAGGGGGGAGGCTTCGTGCTGTTCTTGGGCTGTTTGCTGGTTTAAAGCAATCATGCTCAGAGGCCTCCTGATTGGCAAAGCTGGTGTCTTGTTGATGATAGCTGTGTTTGGAAAGTAGTGCAACATTATTAATGTTAAAACCGGTTTGGCTTGTCCTGCTGCCATTGATCCCCGAGGCCTGTTCTTTCTGCTCTTTGCCCAGTTTCTCATCTGTCCCTCCCAATCAAATCAAGACATTGCTATCTGCACGTGTTGCTTTATTTTACCTTGCCTTGCCATGCTCACATTTAGAGCAAATCTCTGCTTTGCTTCAGTCTCCCTAAAACACAGGGCAGCAAAGTGACGGTGTCTAAAGCGATGTCCCTTAGTCCTGAAGGGGAAGGAGCTCATGGCTTCTGGTAGTCCAACCCATAGCTGTTTGTGGGGATGAAATGACTGTAATGTGTAGGGAAAAAACCAACCTCTTTAGCACCTTGTGCTTTCTTGAGCTGCATGCACAACTCCTGGGGTGGGAGTTCAGGGCTGCACGGTCCCTCCATGGCTGAGCACCTTGTCCCCACTAGATGTGGAGGTTCCCATGGGTAGGAACAGTCACCCTGCAGCACTTGGAGCACAGTCAGGGAAAGAGCGCTGCTGCCCAGCTCTCATCTGTCCCCAGTGCTGCCAGCTCCCATGCTGGAGAGTGCTCTCCTGTGGTTCAGAGCTTTCCCGAACATCTTACGCAAGAGGCAAATTGGGGCTGAACTTGGTACTTTTCAGATTTGTGATACCAGAGGCTCATTCACCCTGGAAAGTAAGGGCTGTTAGCCAACCTGATTGCTCTCTTTCCTGCCCCTCCTGTTGCTCTCTCCCAAAGTCTCAGCACTTTGAGATCCTGCAAAGGTCTGCATCCAGTCCAGCAATGGGGAAAATGTTTTTCCTATGTGTCTTCCCCTCTTCCTTCCCCTCCAAGCCTCTGTTAAGGGCTTTACTATTGCCTTGAGCTGTTTGAATGGCGTGGGGAGGCCATTTGCTCTCAAATGCCTGAACTAGAGCCTAATGTGACCTTGCCATGATTTTCCTGTAGTGTCATACTGCCTTTTCAAAATGCTTGTGTCCCACTCCCACCACAGGCTGGAAGCTGCTAACCTCACTTTCTGAGTGATGATGGAGGGGGGTCACACTGGCTTGCTGCTCGGCCGGCAGGCTTCAGCACAGCTCTTACAGCTACTTTTCCTTCCCTTTTGACTCCTGGTGCTGGTAAGTGCTCTGCTGGAAGCATCCTGGCTGCTTGAATCCCCTTGGCTGTAAATTACCACTCTGTTGTGTTGTATTTTGTGTGTGAGTTGTTCTTCCTCAAATGAATGGATTGATGGATTTAGGTTTAAAGACTTTTTGATTAGTGATAGTATCTGTACCTGTAAGGGTGGCATGGTAACTGTAGTTCCACGGTCTGCAGTGTAAATTACTTGGGTTGACTTGTAAGATTGCTTGATTGGGTTATCGTGGCTCTGTGATCCCGCAGAACTCCCCAGCTATCACTTGGGCCAGACTAAATGCAGCATCCATCCTTGAAAACACTTCCTAGCTCTTAAGTTAACGTTTATCCTCTTGAGCCTGCTCTTACATCTTGCAGCTGCATTCTCCCCCTCTACTCAGTACATCCTGTTCCTTTATGCCGTGTAACAACAGCCGGGTTGTGCTGCTTTTGCAGCCTCAAACGAGAAGCTGATGCAGTTGAAGCACTACAAAACCGAGGGGACAAACCCTGCACACGCCTGACCTCCGGGCTGCTGTTGGAAGCATGTGTGGCTGTTTGTTTGAGACTCGCTGGAATGCAAATGCTTGAGATTAAGGATTCAAATGATTTGCACTAGAATGAGACTCTTGTGATGAGACTGGGCTTGGTGGCTCTGAATAGACAGGGCAGCCTACTTAGAGTTTCACTTGTAGTAAGCCAGTGCTCTGAGGGGCTGTAAAAGATCCTACACTAATGAGCAGTTAGGGCTGTGCTTCTAGGTTAGTTCAGACTTACTTTTTTTTTGTCTTTAAGCATGTGCCTGAATGTTTGTCCAGTAAATGCCGCTGGTCAGAGGACCAGCTCTGCTGCGTGTCGCCCTGACTTGTGGCAGTCATGCTCTGACTCAGGTTTCTGGCACTTGGCTTGGCATCCCAGCTCCCGGGAGCACTGCTGTCACCCTCTGAGTAACGGCCCCGGCCCCTTACCCAAAGCAGTGACTCAGACTTCTGAGGCACTGCAGCACAGAGGTGGATCTCTTCTTCTGGGGCTGGAGAGGGGGTGACAGGCAAAACTAGTGCTGCTGCTTGGCACCCGGTCTGTGCTGCCCTTGGCACCGAGCGCCTTTGCTGCTGCCTCCTGTTTAATCTGGTTGTGGCTTTGGTGGGCAGAAAAGCTGTCGGGCTCTGACATGTGACTGCTGCCAGCAGCCGAGTTGGTGTTGGCAAAGGCAGATCAGAAAATGGCCCTGTCTTGAGCAGCCGTAACTTGCTCTGGCA
This sequence comes from Platysteira castanea, assembly GCA_013397175.1. Lineage (NCBI taxonomy): Eukaryota > Metazoa > Chordata > Aves > Passeriformes > Platysteira > Platysteira castanea. Next base: position 2,097,336 of record VYXC01011106.1, on the reverse strand, counting down.
GCTCCCTGGTTCCTTCATTTTCGGGCAGATACTGTTGGAAACAAGAGGTGCATGGGAGAGAGGAAAGCAGCAGTATTATCCCAAATGACTGAAAGCATTCAAAGCAAACTAAAGGAGCATGAAGTCTCAAAAAAGGGGGTTAAATACTTAATCCTAAGTCTGGAGAAAATGTCAGTGTAGGAGGGGAAAGCATGCAAGATATAGCTGCGTCCCTCTCAGTTTCTGAGGTCTGGCTGACTTGATAAGTTTGCTTCTTGTAAAAGTCTTTATTTTTGCTAGAAATACTCACTGTTGTCAGTTTTATCCTTAAATCCTTTGAGGCTGAGACTCTGCTTGTGAAATGCCAGGAGGCCGTTGTTAGACAAATTATTGGGATAACTTAAAAATCAAAGCACTTAATTAAAATCTCAGAGAGACACTCCTTGGGGCAGGAAGGAGACTGGGAGACCCATAGCACTGTTACCCAAGCAGCTGGTGTTGTGTCAACCAAAACCACGGCTGCTTCTTGCTTAAACAAATCGTGTTCTGTCAGGGAAAGCAAAGCCTCCCATGGGAAGGATTTCTCTCTTGATGTTGCTCTGCCTTGGCTGCTGAAGGGGAAAAGGTGTCTTCACCGTGGGTCCTCTAAAACTGGGCTGCTGTCAAAGTTGAATACAGAGAGATGTGGCCTTGCCCCACTTACCTTGCTGCGAGGCTAACCCTGGCTCCTGCCCTTTAGCTGCTGTTACAGTCAAACTAGAGCAATGAAAGCAATGCTAACGTGCATTAATGGCTGTGGAAGGGCTTGGACTTGCACTGAAGTGGCCTGCACAGCACAGTAGCCAGAAATCTCTGTGCAGAAGGCAGAGAGACTGAGAGGAGTGTGGCTGGAAGGAGGGTACCTGCTATGATGCTGTGCTGGCCTGGAGAGGAGTGAGACGCATCGGTGGAGGGACAAATCCTGACTGGTGTGGTGCTAGGAGGGTGGCAGAAGCTGCTTTAGTGGGCTGGGGCCCCCCTTTAAAAACAGAGATGCTCCTACTCTCCTCCAAATGGAAATACAGCCCTTACTGATGTCAGGAGCTTTTGCTTGGAAGATTCTGTTCCTCAGCGAGGTAAATATTTATTGCAAATCCACAGTGTGCAGTGGAGCAGAGTCTGGAGCCAGGATCTTGCAGGAGACTGTTTATGCGCGGGCTGTTCTTGGCGCTAATTCCAAATTTCCTGAGGCTGAGTATGAGGAGCTGGTCCTGCGTGTTGGTTACTCACAGACTTGCTCGTCCAGCCGAGCGTGGGCTCTGCAGAGCCAGGGAAGGAGTGACCAAAACAATAGTTGGGTCCCTCTGCTCTGGCTGTGACACTGTGGGTGCAGAGACGTGATCAGGGAGGGCTGGAAAACTGCTGCTGGCTGCTCACCCTCTGCTCAGAGAGGGGAAGAAGCCTCACTGGGAGTTCAGAGCCCTCAGAGAGGAAAATGCTTCTGGAAGTGACAGGTTTCCTGAAGTACAGCTGCATTATCCCAAATAATACACGCTGTCTGCTGCTTCCTGGGCTCAAGCCAAGGCATAAATAGGGAATGTCTTTGTGAGAAAACAAACCGAAAAAACCCCCACCAAACCCCACACACTGAAAACCCAGCCTCTGCTGCTGCAGCTAGCCAGGAAAATCCCTGCTGTTGAAATGTTTGTTTGTATAAATGCTCACACGGGTATGGCTGATAGTGTAGCAGCAGCGCTCCATGGTCTCGAGTGCTTTTGTGCCGATAACTTCCTCTGCTGCTGTTCTTTGCTGGCACCTTTGCCAGCAGAGCGAGGCTTGAAATAGCACAACTGTGCTGGCAGAGCTCGACTGCCTGGGCTAAGCCTAAATCTTTGGGCTACTACTTCTGATTAGATTAAAATGGATCGTGGGAGGGGAAGCGTTTGTAAGGCGCAGCATTGGGAATCTTGACTGTACAAACAAGCTGAGATTAGCCGCATGGTGAGCCAGATAGCAAGGGCACTCTTTGAAGTTGGGTGTCTGCCTGGCTTAATTTTGCTAATGCTCTGGCATGAGGGAGCATAAAGATCCCAAAAATGCACGTCATGCATTTCTTGCCAAGTGGAAATTCTGCTTGTGTGCGTGTTTGGGGAAGCGTTGGGGTGTAGCTGTATTCTAGGAAAGGGCAGTGAGGGCAGGCCTCTTCCTGGCATGAGGGGGAAGTGTGACATGTGAAATATCCCAAGTCTGAAGTGTCAGCATGAAAAATCATCCTTGATGGAAAAGCTGTTTTGCTGGGGCATTTATATCGTTTTTTTCTTCCACAGACAAGGATGCAATAGAAGCCTTTATTATAGAGTAGGGCCACTCAGAGTGAGTTGTGAGCTGGAAAAACTGTGAATTCCTTTTTTAAACTTGAATAGAATTTTCCCAGCTTCTGAGCTGAGCTCTGGACAGTGAAGCATATGAACTGCTTATGATTAGGTTTGTAAGTATCATAAAAAAAATTATAATCTCTTTATGAACTAGGTGTGTATCATGGCCTGTGACCGGGAGAACCCTTCAGGGGCGTGAAATGTCTCTGTCACAGTTGTTTTCCTCTTGGGTCACATGAGAGCTCCTGCTTTTTCCTCCTGTAGTTTTCCTCTGAACTTTCTTTATTTGCTTCAGGGCAATTGATGGACACACAGCCATCTGCAGCTGCCTGCTGAGCTTTATCTCCTGAGCTGGACTGGGAAGCGGTCATCTCCTTCCCTCTCGGGCTCTGGAGCTGGGAATTGAGTGTTTAGAGCAGCTATTTTGCCACCATTGCAGCAAACATATCCCAGCATGTGCCTTTCTGGCAAAGGACTCGATCTTTATGGCTTTACTCTTGGCTGATAATCAGGCAAAAGCAGTTAAAGAAGAATTCATTCCTTTGTACTGTTTCTGTTCTGCTCCTGCTCCTGCAGCGTGGCCGGTGTGCAATGTGGGCTGGAGGGAGCAGGCTGCGTGTAAGCAAGAGCACAGCCGCTCAAAGGTAACTGAGGTTTGACTTTGTAAGTGCAAGGAAGCCTATTTTGAGCAAGCAGAGCCTGGGAGGATTCATCCCTGCTGCAGGGAAGGCACCCGTGACAGCGAGTGACTCTCCAGAGCCCGGGATTAGAGTGTAATTGTCACGGGGATTATGGCTCCGCTGCCGCATGAGCCCCCGGGAGAGCTGCTTGTGGTGACACGGCTTAAAAGAATCACAGAGGGAATGGGGGCGAGGGGGGAGTGGGCCAGGCTGGCACTGGGATAGTGCTGGATGTGCCTTCTGCGTGTGGGCTGCGGAGCGTGAGCACACCGGGCTGCCCGGGGATGGAGAGCTGCTTGGACAGGGACTGGGCAGGCTTCCCTTGAGTCACCTTGAACAAGTGATGCTTCTCCCAGCTGAACTGTTCCCCAGCCTGCATGTTGCTCCTGCTGTCTTATTAAGCAAAACTCTGTTTGTGTTACTGAGCACAATTTTAAAATAATTTCTTTTTCCCCCTCTTTGGTAAGAGGCTGTGCAGTAACTGCTGTGGGTACTGGAGCTGCCTGAGGGCTCTGGGCTGTACTCTGCTGTTGTAAAACCACACTCTGCTGTGATTCCCCCCTTAGTCCTCAGAGTGTCGTGGATTTACCTTTATGGCTCACTGTGGTGGGAGTGCTGGACAGTGGCTGTCAGAGGAGATGGGCAAGGCTGGCTGTGGCCCTGCTCTAGGACTGCTTGGAAAATGTTGAGCAAAGGTAGTATTTAACTATGTCTGGAAGCCTCAGGTGATCCTGTCATGCAACTAAATGCAAACATGTGCCTGGATGGGAGCTGTTTAACTTTTGTCCCGTGGCACAAAGGCCAGTGCAGGCTGTGTGTGCTGCAAGTTATGTGGGCCAGACTGACCAGGAACGGGTGGTGAAATGGTACCTCCAGGCATGGTCAAAGGGAGCTGGTACAAGTGGTTTTTAAAATTATTTTGCTGTGGCTGATGTGTTAAGGGAGTTAGGTGTGACTTCGATTGAAATGTTGGTATTTGCTTTGCTCTCAGGACTAAAATGACTTTTGTGTATTTATTTTCTTCTCCCCTATGCAGAGCTGGAGCATGGAGTGAGGGAAGGGAGTGAAGGGTATTTTGGAGGGAAATATAGATCCTTCCCTTACTAGTCTGGAAGGAGCTGCCTCTGCTGAAAGCTCATATCACTTTTAGTAAGGTTTTTTAATGCTTATTCAGATGGGAAGATAGAGCAGTCTTTGCCTGTTGCCACTGCACACCCCCCTCCTGTGGAGATCGGCTCTATTTGGGCTGTTTCACGCTGATTTGAGCTGCCCTGTGTAGCTCCTCTGCTTTTGGGGGGCTCTTGGGGCTCCAAGGGGGTGAGGTCACTCCGAAGCCCTGCTCTTTTGCATGCTTGGCGTGAGCTTAAGAACCTTCCTGGTTTGTGGGCTCCTGCAAGAGCTGGGTGGAAGTGAACTGTATGGAAATCCCCTCTCTTGGGCTCGGTGGTTTACAGAGCTCTGCGTCCTTGCTCACGTTGTTCAGGAGCCCTTCCTGCTGAAGCCGATGTAGTTGTGCATCGTGGTGGTGTGAGGTGACTTCTGCCTGTGACAGCACAGGGTCTGGGGAGGATGTTTTGTGCAAGGCTGCTTGCTGCAGTGAAACGAGGTGATCTGTGCAGCCGACCCTGAGTGCAGAGCACCTGAGCAGCCCCACGAGCAGTGTACACCCACCTGTCCCTGCAGGCTGCACAGGGTTAACAGGTCTGTGCCTCTGCCCCCTTCTGCCCCCTCCCAGGCTGGCCCAGCTCCGTGTGCTTTTGTCTAGGAAAGGTTGACTTTCACCTTGCTCCTGTTTACTCCTGGGTTTGTGTACACAGTGCTGGGGAGGGAGACCAGGAGCAAGCGCTCGGTCTCCGTGCCAAAATTATAAACTTGATAAAGGGCTCTGTACACTGTGAATGCCCCAGTCCCTGCAGGTCTGACTCCCTTCGCAGCGTGCTGGCTGTGACCCTTCAAAGGAGCTTTTAATGAGCTCTGTGTTTGATCAGAGACGAGGGACAGCTGTAAAAGCCAGTTCCATGTCTGGAGAACTTTGTCTCTGCCCCAAAACATCATTTGGGTTTTTTTGAAAGGGTTTGCAAAGGCTGTGGTGAGGACATGTGGGCTGGGGCAGGTGAACTGCCTGGCTTTGTTATTTCCCAGAACTTGCCAGCGGCTGGGGAATTCACAGATTGCACAGAGACTGTGCTTGCTGCCTCAGTGTAATAGCTGATCTTGCTTTGGAAAGGGGTGAGTGGTGTTCTGGAGCTGTAAGGGAAGGCCCCAGGAGCACGAAATGGAGTGGGATGGGCTAGGGATGGAGCACAGCAAGGCTGCCTGGGGTCCCAGGGGAGCTATTCCTGTGCCTCCACTGAGCAAAGAGTGTCTGGCTTCATCCAGTAGTGCAGCCCGTCTCAAAACATGAAGCCTCTGAGCCCAGCTTTTCGAGGAATGACGCTCACAGTTCACGTGCCTGATGTGCTGGTTGTCTGGCAGGGAATAAACTCTTATTTATTCATTTTTTTGCCACTGGCAGGCAGGAAAAGCTTCTGCTCCCCAGCATGCTGTTTAATCTCCCTTGGTGCTTACTGGGGATAAAGCTGCTTAACATGAGGAAGAAATCCTGAAACTGGACTCCTGCAGGAAAGGTTGATTTCTGTACAGACCCCTCCTAGAGAGGAGCATATTAGTAGTAGGACTCAGCTTCAGCTGCCAGGGTGAGGTGGGGCTGTGCAGCCGCCCAGTCCGACTCTGCCAGCGAGTCCCTGGCCTGGCTCCAGCTCGGGGATAACAGGTGGTGGAAAGCAGCCCTGGAGCAGCGTTGGTGCCCATCTCCAGCTGGCAGCTGGAGAAGGTGTGAAGCTGAACGTGGCCAGGGATGGCTTGGCAAGGGCTGACCGTCCTCCTGTGGCAGTCTCGGAGCTTTTTCCTCTTGGCAGTGGCCTGCAAGCCCAGGGGAAGTAGGGGCACCTTCCGTGGTGCCTCTTCACCGAGCAGCACAGCTGCTGGGAGGAGTGTGTGCTCTTGGAAAGGGATGTACTTCTTTTTGAACAGTACTCCAGGGAGTTCTTTGTGGCACTTGGGAAGCCCAAAACTCTTGCTTTTAAGTCCTGTGAAAGTGCCTGTGTGCCCTCTCACAGGTGTGTATGCAAGGAATGTGCCTGCTCCAGACCTGCCCTGTGAGCACTGCACTCCGGTGTTAACTCTTCCCAGCCTGCCCATGCCCCAGCTCCCAGGCAGGGCCTGCTTCCTAGAAGCACATGCCTTGAAACCTGGAGAGTAATTATGGAGGTGCCCAGCAGCCCTCTGACTTCCCTGTCAGACGAACCTGTAATGTGAGGAATTCCACTGCCCACAGGAAAAGTTTCCTGTATGGTTCGAGAAGTTCTTGCAGCTTCCAGGAACTTCCCCATCCTTGCTCAAGAGGATGATGAAGAATGAGTTCAGGGTACGCTCCCATATAATCTTATTTACTCTTGTGAGTCAGTAATTTCCTTGTTGTGTGCTCTGCTGGTAAACACAGTCTGTCCTGATTTAAATAGGGCTTTTTTGGTAGCCAGACCTGGTGTGTTCCACAGCGTGCACTAATCACTGTGGCTGTGTGCCACTGCTCAGCTCGTGGCTGGGCTGATCTGATAAGGCCAGTGGGCTGTCCGGCCACCCCGGGGCTTAAACCTGGGTTTTCTTGAGCCGGCCTTGCTTGGGCATTACTGGCTGTGACTCACGGTGAAGCGCAGGGTGAGCTGGCACCGGGGTGTGGCTCAGCACAGCACTCCAACACCAATCTGCCTGGTTATTTGGATCTGCAGGGTTATTTGGATCTGCAGAAAACGTGCTCCCCAGCCCCGGGAACTGGGTTCTTCCTGCCCCTGGATGAAATGGCCAGAAGCTGCCCTGGGAACAGCTACTGCATGCTGGCAGCAGTTTCCATTGCAGGGCTGGCTTTGGCTGGGTTTCGCATATCTTGAAATGAATTTGCCTTGGAGCAAGTGATCCGTAACGTTAGGAATGCCTGATTCCAGGCTGGGAGAGGATTTCTTCCAAGCTGACTTTCCTCCCAGCCCCCTTCCCAGCATCTAGTGCCAGGCTTGGCATAGCAGAGAGAGGGTCTGGGAGGAGAACTGGCCTCAGGACTTGGTGCCCTCTGGGCTGTTCATCTGGTCATCCTGTAGCTGGGTTGCTGGGGAGACCAAAAATGCCTCAATAAGCAAGGAAAAGCACATCCAGTGCCGCTGCTCCTGGTGCAAAATGAGAAACGTCTTGTGCTTGTTTGTGGCAAACCCAGTGTGCCAGTGGGCAGCGAGTGGGGCTGGGAGCAGGGCCGGGGCTGTGGGCAGAGGAAGCTGACACATGGCTTGTGGCTGATTGCTGGCCTGGGTTAGAGATCGATAGCGGATGTAATTAATCACCTCTGGGCTGTGGGATGGACCACAGCTGGCCAGGTGAGCAGGAGGGCCAGTCCCAGCTGCTCAGGGCTCATGGTGCTGCCACCCGGCTCCATGTCCCCACGGGTCTCTGATCCTCCTCGCCCCCGGGAGGCTGTAGCCTGGTGAGTTTGTACATTGAGGAAAAACCCTTGGGTGTGCAGGGCTGTGGAATGCTCTTCTGGGTAGACAAAACCTTTGTCAAGACTTCCCAGTAGTCCTGTGAGGGCAGCATGAAAGAATGTTGCCAGCTTAGCCCGCAGCTAGGGGACCCATCGGTCTGCATTGTGCCTCTTGCCCCGGGGGAAGGGGTTGAGTCCCCCTCCGTGGTGATTTCATGGCTGTGGAAGCCTCTGGAATCTGTGGGGTGGTGTTGAGCAACCCCAGAGCTCATACCTGTGGTACCCTCACCAAGGCTGGCCCCAGGGCTGTGGGGAGAGGAGAAATAGTTCTGGGAAGTTGCATAACTTTGGTGAGGGCAGGAGATTTGGGCTTGTGGCTCCTGGAAGGCCCAAGTGCAAATGAGCTCTGGTGTGCAAATTGCCACTGTGGCCAAACAGCTGATATCTGGGAGGCTGTCCAGCTTTTGTGCTGTTAACTGCGCTCCTTGGGCCTTGGGATCCCGGAGATGTTTTATAGGTTTGTTTGTTTACATGCTTTTTAAAAAGGTAAGGCAGGGGAAGCTCTTCCTTCAGGCAAGTCATTACTGATAGGAGTGCTCTTGAACGTCAGCCTGTATTGCACTGCAATTCAGCTGAACTGACAGGCCAGCGTTTAACCCTTGGGTGATAAAATATTTGTTTGCTCTCAGTACAAGGAGTGAGGAATTGCTCTGGCATGAAGCTTTGGTGCTATGCAAAAACCTGACCTATACGTGTCAGGTTTTTTTCCTGGGAATAACTAAGTCCTTCCAAACTCTCCCTTATCACAGACTGAAGGTATTGCTTTTCCAAATGCTTTTGCTACAAACTCCTGACCAAGATCCTGTTGTGGTATTTCCATCCTATGTGTTCAAGTGAACCTCTTGAATCTGTAGCCCTCAGGAAATTCCCCTCCGAGACTGGCTCTCACTTCTGTTCTGAGAAATTCCAGGGGAATTCAGCTGATGAAGATAATATGTTTGGTGGAGAGGAAGTTCAGCATTTAATGTTTTTCTGGTGATGTGCTCAGGCTCTGAACCTTCTGTGAAATGCTTCTGAAGAGTTGTCTGGTATTTAACATGTTTCCCACCTGCATTTACAGGTGAGAGAAACTGAAACCATGGATGCTGGATGGCTTGACTACCCTGCCTCTGGGGACTTGCCAGACGATGAAGACATTGGTGAATTCCGGCCTCATTTAACCTCTGATGAGTTAGATATAGATGAGGCGTCTGGGTCAGGAGGTAAGTGGGGACGTGGATCTCCCTCAGCTGTTCCTGTGAAATTTCTTTCAGCACCAGCCTTTGAGTGATGGGCTAAATCACAGCCAGAGCTCCAGAGGAACCACAGTGTCAGGTGGAGATGAAAACTGTGACTCGTAGTCACTCAGATGAGAACAGTGAAAGTGGTGGTGCTGTGATGTTGAATCACTCGGGGAGGACAGATGGAGTCCAGCCAAGCTTGTCTTGCTGCAAGTGAAAAGGCCTTGTGCTGGCTGGATCTTTTTCCTGTTGAACTCCAAAGAACTGCTGAGAAACTTTAAAGAAAATAATCTATTGTTGAGGCAGTGTTAAAAGGCTTAAAGTTAATGTCTCAGCTGAGGCCAAACAAGGTAAAGGAATAACTGGTGTTGAAGTGAACTCTCTTGACATGCAAAGCTCCCTGCCCAAACCAGTTTCTGTAGCTCCGTGTCCCTTTTAGAGAACAAATACTCACATAAAGTGAAAGAACAAGTGCTGAAATCGGTGCCTGACATGTTTGGGCAGATCCGGAGGGTTGGTGAAGGATCCTTTAGGGATGGGCGGTGGGAGCAGTGCCCTCCATTGGCATTACCTTCTAAGCTATGGCAGACCTGCTCTGCGGGGGCCAGTGGATCCAGCTGAAGATCCCTCCCAGCAGAGAGGTGTTGGTTTCAAGATTACATCTTGGTCTTGTGCAATCCAAGTCATTAAATGATAAATAGCACTAGTAGATAAGAGGGAATTGTAGAGGACAAGAGTCCTAGTTTGTGTGCAGTTGCTGGCATTACAGGAAGTGTCTGAATTCTGTAAAAACAGCATGTAATAAGACAAAAACTTGAGAGCCCTTTCTGGTTTTTTTGCTCTCTCTGCAGACTACTCAGACTCTGAAGATGGCATCTATCTGACCACTGTGGATACCCCTGTGGTAGGTATTGCCCCTGTGTGTTTAGAAGCACCATGTAGCTCCTCTGGTCTGTCTGTGAAACTTTCTGAACACCCTCCCCCTCTGTAAGACGTGGCATCAAGATGAATCCACCTGCATGAGCAGGCACAGTGTACTCGTAATGCACTGAGCAAACTCCATATTCCCTGCACACCCTCCTGGTTTCAGCTGTGGGTAGGCTGGGTGCTGCTTGCTGACGGGTGTGGTTTGTCTGTGTTCTGTAGATATCTGACAACTATATCCCTGGAGATACTGGGAGGAAGATAGAAGGTGAGAAGAAAAACACAATGGTGGACAATGAAATCATTCCAGACAAAGCTGTACCTGTCGAAGAGAACCTGTCCAACAAGATCTCCATGGCAAGCACAGCCAACAGCAGCATCTTTGAAAGAACAGAAGTCCTCACAGGTAATACTCCACCTTGTCCTGGTAAATCATTAATACTGAAAATCAAAATGGCTTCTGTTGTTCCCTGTTTCTCTGGGGAGCAGCTCTCTGCTGACAGGGGAATGAGTTGCTTTACCTCTGTGGCTACCTGTAGCAGGGTGGCCTCTGCCTCCCAGTCCTTAAACAACAGCAGAGCCTGCTGCTGGGATAAACAGCTCGTTTGTGAGCCTGCCAGCTGACTGTTGGCTTAAGTCGTGTGGCAGCTGCTCTGCACCCAGATCCTGCCTCAACCAGAGGCTTCTCTGGCCATAAAGCAGTGACATCATAGACTTTGATATCAAATACAGCCATTTTCCTTCCAACCTCTGCCCAAGTCCTGCCTTTTCTGAGCTTTGCCAGGAGCCAGGCAACCCCTCTAAGGGATTCCAACATGTGGTTAGCTGTAGGAATCTGGGTACCAATGTCTAGAGCAAAACCAAGTGACTGCCTTCCCCTCAGCATGTGGGACAAGTCTGTCTCCAGCATATTGCTGCTTCAAGCACTCGGCCTGATGGTCCCAGTATAAACCCAAGCCCTTTGTGCTGATCTGCAGCCATCCTCCCAGTCAGAGAAGAGACTGGAAGAGCAGATTGCGAAACCGTCTGGCAAAGAAGCTGATTTAGTGCAAGGAATAGGTGTCACAACAAGGGATAAATATCAGTGAAGTCTTGTGGCCACCCTTGGTGTGAGGAGAGAGGAAATATTAGTGGTTTTTTGCAGGTTTGTAGGTTTTGCTTGTTGGGCTGTGGGGTGTTTGTTTTTTGGTTTTTTTTTTTGATGGAAGTGGTGTTGGTAGTTGGATGTTGATGAATTGAAACACAGAGTCCCCAAGGTGTGCTCACACAGGTTGTTAGCAAAGCATTCAGACTGGAGCTCTACCGTTTTCCTGTGGGTTGTGGTGGGGCTTTTTTGGGTGGGTTTTTTTTTGTTTTGTTTTGTCTCTGTACAGGGAGAACATCTTCTTGTCAACATTTCTTCCTTGGACTAAACTGGAAGATTAGCTCAAACTGGTTAATGTGGAACATGTGATTATTCTGTGGTTGGACTGGAAGCAATCCTGGCCTTTCCCAGTAACATCTGCTGCTGCTGGAAGTGCCAGCACAGATGGTGACAGGCACACGGACACTGACTGCAGGGGCAGCTCTGGGGGCTGCTGCTCTTGAAGCAGATTTTGAGATGTGTTGCTGGTGGTTTGGAGTTGCCCAAGACTTATTCCATTCTCTCTTTCCTCCCCAGCTCTCATCGCAGGAGGAGCAGTGGGCCTCCTGTTTGCCGTCTTCCTGATCCTGCTCTTGGTCTATCGCATGAAGAAAAAGGACGAGGGCAGTTACGACCTGGGGAAGAAACCCATCTACAAGAAAGCCCCCACAAACGAGTTCTATGCCTAAAGCTCAGCAGCACCTTGTGCCCATCAAGGGACAAACAGACTGGATGGAAACACTGTGCCCTCAGATGAGATGTGCTGAACAAATGCTCTTTTTTTTTTTTTTTTTCTGGATTGAATTTCAAAGTGACTTTGAGAAAAAACAAACTTCCTTCGTGACCCTTCCCATCCCAATGGTACTCAGCTAACAAGGGCCCAATGAAATACAAAGAGTCTGAAAAAAACCTCAGTGTATTTTTTTTCTAAGTTAGTGTAAAAAGAATAAAGATGCCAAATTTTCTGCTTGGTTTTATAGAGGGTATATAAACACAAACCAGACTGTATGGAAGCAAACACCATGTGTTTGCATCCAGCGTGCCGTGCTGGGATTGGCTGCTTCTATAGAAGATGGCTTTTTTTATAAATCTTGCTACTAGATGTCTTGCAGAAGGCTGTTGATGTGAAGCATTTTTGTGGAGAACTATTTATGAATCTCTTACACTACAGATAATGTTGCCTTATCAGGGAGCAAAAGGCCCACAAGGGCTCAGTATCCCTGAATGCCATAAAGGGCCTATGGGAATCTCTTCCCCAGGAGACTTCTGTCTCTTCCTGTTGGCCCCAGGCAAGGGTCATTAGTCCTTGAAATCAGGACAGCCAGTTGTGTTTGGCTATGGCGACACCCTTTCCTTGCCTTCAGTCTCTTACCTTTTTTTAAGGATTGCTTGTAGGATTTTTTTTATAACGAAATTTTAAAGTAAATAGCCTAATGTTTATATAAAGTTTGTAGAAATTGTTTTGAAATAATAAAAAAAATAATCTACTTTTTTAATTTCCTCAGATTTATTTTTTCAATCCCTTTGTGTTTCCTTTGGCCGGGCATTTCTCTAGAGATGCTGTTTTATATGATTCATATTCTGAACTGAAGCAGAGTTAGCTACAGAGTGTTACAGGTTTCTTCTAGTGCTATAGCAGCTACTATAGAGGTGAAAGATATTTATGATTTTCTCATAACTTTTCTAGGATTTTTTTTAAAAAAATAGAATTATTTATAGTCTCTGAAATGGCTGCTTTCTCGTTTGGTAACTTTTGTCCTTTTTATGTAAAACACTAATATAATGAGTCTCTGTGAAAACTATTTAAGCTTTATTCTGTGAATTTCAATTATAAATTCAAGGCAATAACTTCTGTATGCAAAGTTGGATACATAAATATGATTGAAGTAGGGAAAAGACAAGAATAATTCTAGGCTGTAATATATTAAATCAGTCCTATAGAGCTATATATTATATATTTTACTGAGATATATACAGATGAGAATGAAAAGGCTGGAGTTAATTCTTCAGCAGCCTTATGGTGTGGAAGAAGCTTTTGATCTCGTTTGTGCTGCTGTTTGTCCAGTGTCTTGCGTAGAGCACCAGGGGCTTGTGCTCGGGAAGGCAGCTGGGGGCTCCGTGGCCGTGTCCCAGCTCCTGGAAGCAGCTGCGGTCGGGATGTGCTGGGTTTGATCCGCAGAGTCGGAGCAGAGATCCCCACCTCGCGTTGCCCTTGGAAGCAAGTGTCAGAAGCTTGCGGTGTGGAGGTGATAACTTTGTCCCCTGCGGTGCTGTGCCGAGCCCTGTCCCTCGGGGAAGGCTGGATCTGAGCTGTGCCCCGGTGGCATCTCCCACCGGGAAGCACTGAGCTTTCACAGGGGCAAGCTCTGAACCCCCTGCCGTGGATCTTTCTTAACATCCCCTGTACACGACTCCTACCTCCACTGAGAGTGGGACCAACCCCCAGTCTCCCAGAGCAAAGGGTGATGTGTGTCCCATGCCTCCGTGCCAGGAGGGCGTTACAGACCCGTGAGCAAGCTGGGTCCTCCTGCAGCTCTGAGTCCGGCGTGGTGTGAGACAAAAATCTGAGTGTGGCTCCCCAAACCAAGCACCTGAGCAGGCAGCACAAAACCTGGCAGTTGCAAAGGCTGGTTGGAAATCTCATGGCTCCTGAAGCCTCCTTCCTGAGGCTTTGCTGTAGGCTTGAGGCCAAAGCCAGAGAGGCGGTAGAAAATACTGTGTCCCCTTCTCGGGGTGAGGCAGGAACATGTGTTGAAACATCTCGGGGAGAGGAGAGGTCCTCCTCCGGGTGCCTCACTTGGTCCCAGTACAAGTGTGTTCAGGGAAACCCTGAGTGCTGGGAGGCTCTCAAAGCTGCACAGAGTTCACTGGAGGCTGGGAAAGAGGGAGGACTGTGCTGCCTGTGGACAGCACTACCAGGAAGGCAGGAGCTGCGACTGCTTCCCGGGATATTTAGATTCTCTTGTATAATTGCTCTTGGGGTTTTTCCACTGTTACTGGTTTGTTGTGTTTTTTTTTCCCCTCAAATAAATGGTACTTTCTAAAACCGGCTTTTTGGTCTGTTTCTGATCTGAAATTACTTTTGGGAGCTGAATAACTGGGAGCTCATGTTTGTGTAACTGCTTGGTTTACTGAAGGGGGAGGCGCGCTGGGACCTGGCGCGGTGGCCTGCAGCTCAAAGGGGCTTTGTCAGCAGCTCCTGAGCTGCCTCCAGTGCCTCACCCATGACTGATTCCCACAGCACCAGCAGCCGCGTGTCTCTGGAGCTACTCAGCTCCTCCAGACGAGTAAAGCAGAGACAGCACAGTGCCATGGGGTGATGTGTCCTGTTTTGTGATGGCACTTGAAGAGCGCTGTCCCCTTGTAATCAGGAAGGACCAGGGGGGGAAGGTAGAAAGAGGCCTGTGCCTGTCCCCTGATGGCAGCAGCACATGCCTGTCCCCTCAAATGAGAGCAATGTCCTGGGCATTTTGCTTAACCAAGTTTCAAGCCAACCCTATTTAACCCATGTCAGCCTTCCACTGGGTGCAGAGCTGATCGGCTGCTCTGGGAGCAAGTCCACAGGTGACTTCATGCTGTTTGGGCCTAAAACAGCTGCTCTTTTAGGCAAGCTCTGGAGGAAGCTGCTGTTTTTCCAAGCCCCTCTGCTCTGCCAGCTTGGTGCTCTCAAAGGACAGGACCCACCTCTCTCCCCAGGCAGCTGGGAGAGAGGGGGAGCAGGGCTGCTCACTGGGAACAGTGCTGAGGCTCCTCAGAAGTGCTGTATTTAAATGGATTATCATCCTCGAGAAAATCTAATTCCCTTCTCCCTGGTGGGAATTCCTGCTCCAGGTGGTTTGGATTAGCACAGATGCAGGAAACAAATTGGGACTAGTACACATGCTCCCTCGGGGTGAGGGAGCAACACGTGCTCTTCTGCTCCTTGTTGCCTGCTCTGTGCCAGGTGTGCTCTCAGAGGTCCTCAGGGAATCTCCTCCAGTGCTAAGAAAAGCAGAGCCATGTGCTCCCAGGGCCCTCCTGTGCTCCATGGGAGCTGCTGTTTGTCAGTGCATTGGTGACGTACTCCTGCGATCTCCGTGTTCTTGTGGCTGTGACAGGTTCTTGGACATGCTGCTTGGAACAACCTATGTTTGTCCTTTTTTTTTCTTTTTCCTTTCTTTCTCTCCTGGGCTTCGTCTCTTGGTTGCAAGAATCCTGTGTACTTTCCAAAACTGCCCTCAGCGTAAAAGTGCCTTGTTTTTGCAAAGCAGTCTGGACGGGTAGTCTGCAAATCCCAGAGCACAAGCCTGGCTGCCTGCCTGTCCTTGCAGAGCCCCAGTTCCTGGTATGGTTTTGTCACCATTCCCTCCATCTGCCTTTCTGCCCTTCTAGCTAGCCCACCTGTACCTGATGTGTGCCGAGAGGTTCTAATGCCTTGAGAATTCCTGGTCTTCATCTCTGACCTCACAGATGGCACTTGTTGTTTTTCTTAGTGCTGCTCTGGTTTTAACACCAAAAGGCTGAGGATCTGCTTTATTTGGCTTGAAAATAGCTGGAACCCTCCCAGACACTGATGTAATTGAGTGCCCGGGGCAGGTCTGTCCTTCCTAACTGCTCCCTGAATGAGGAGGAGCTGGAAAACTAGGTGCAACCTTGCTGACCCCCTTTGCTCTATGGCTTCCAGGGGCTTTTGAGGTGATGTTTGTGGGTGTTTGGTTCCCTTGTTTTGCAGTGTGAGCTGAGGCACTGGGGTGTGTGCTGTGCTACATGCCAAAGGTGCCCAAATGGGTCACAGCAGTGATGTGCTGGTGGTTGTGGTGCCTGACCCCAACACCTCGAACCTGCAGAGTCTGGGAGAGCATAATTCCTGCACCCTGAAGATGTGGTGTTTCCCATGAGCCTCCCCCAGCCCCCTGGGTGCTAAGGTGCACAGTTTGGCTCCCCATGGCTGCAGGCAGAGCCAGGGTGAGCCCAGGGGATGGGAGGTTCTGGGTACAGCCCACTGGGGCTGGAGTGGGGCATCACTGGGCTCCCAGTTAGCTGGGTAAGCTGGGACTGTGTGGGAGGTAACAGAGGAGGTTGTCCTTGGGGCTGGGGTCTGCCAGGTGAAAACCTTCCTTCCCCTGGTATCACCGGGTGCAGGGGACCCTTCGCTGCTGGGATGTTTTGATACCTGGGGCTAAAACCTTTCAGCTCCTCCTTCCCCATCCTCTGTCCCATTTTGCTTGGTGTCAGTCACGGTGCAGGTGGTGATGCCCAAAGCTCTGATCTGTTTGGGGGGGCCAAGCCTGTCACCTGTCCCAAAGAGGCTCTTGAAGGGCTGTGTTTCATAGGATCAGCGTATGACCCAAAGGCTGCTCCTCCACCGCTCCTGCCAGGGGCAGGGACAACTCCCACTAGACCAGGCTGCTCAGGGCCGCACCCAGCATGGTCTT
>VYXC01011106.1:1966854-2080796 GCA_013397175.1 Platysteira castanea | reverse complement strand
CTGCCCCCGCTCCCCTGGCTCTGCCCCCGGCTCTGCCCCCGCTTCCCGCTGGCTCCCGCCGGGAAGGGGATTGCTTAGGGGCTGTCCCTGCTGGTTACAGGCTGCCCGACCGGCCCCCGCTGCGGGTGGGAATTCCTCGGCGGCAGCGGGTTCTGTCATAGGACTGCGGTCTGTGATCTTAGTAATGCTGGTGAATCCTGCTGGATGCGGAGTTTCTCTTTTTTCCTTTTCTTTTTTCCCATTTTCCCCCCTCCCCCCTTTTTTTTCCTCCTCCGTCCTTCTCCCCCCGCTTTCCTCCCTGCCCCTTTCCGCCCGTGGGGTTTGGCATGGGCAGGGATGGACACGAGTCCCCATGAATGTCCCCATGGCTCTGTGAAGGTCCGGGATGCTGAGGGTGTTCCCAGTGCCAAAGGCACCGGCTGACCTGCTGGCCCTGCCCTTGCTGCCACAGCGTCGCCCTGGCAGCCCTGGGTAGGGGGGGAGGCTTGGGGGCATTTTGCCCAGTATTGGAGGGGAAAAAATCTGTTTTTTAATCACAGGCTGGTTATTTTGGCGAAGTGGGGGGTGCAGGAGGTGGTCTGGCTGCTCCAGGCACATGGAAGGGAACAATGGAGTCACTGTGCAGCCAAACGCCCCGGCTCCTGTCAGAAAGGTCCAGCGAGGAGTTTTCAGCACGTTTCTATTCCGCTGCTCAGGTATAATTACATGGGGGAACAAAGAGCCCTTCAAACCCACCCGCTCCCCCAGCACAGCCCGGGGCTGTGGGCACACACACGTGTCGGCGCCCGGCGGGGTGCAAGGGGACGGTGACCGTGCACACCCACTAAAGCAGCCCAGCAGGGCTGGTGACACTGGGCAGGGGCGTGGGAACAAACCCTGGGTGCACCCCCAGCTTCCTGGGAGCCACAGCTGGAGTCGGGGGGCTCCTCTCCCAGAGCCACACTCCTGGTGGCTCTTGAGCACCCCAAGGCAGAAAGGAAAGAGCCAATCTCACCCTGCCTCCTGGCACCCATCCTGCTCCTGCTGCTCATTTAGACATTTGCTGGAGCGGGTTTGATGAACTGCCTTTTCTTCTGCCTCTGGCCAAGTCGGCTGCAGAGGTGAGGGGCACCAGTGTCAGAGCTGGGGCTTCACCCCTGAGCTGCCGCAGCCCAAACCAGCCAGGGCAGGAGGCTGGATTTCCAGGAAATAGGGCACGGGGCTGTTTGCATGCAGCTGGGTGCCAGTGTGCTCCACGCGTGGTACTGCACCGTCCTGCCTGCTCCTCACCGTGCTCTGGGCAAAGCCACGCCATGGCTGTGGATGAGCACCCCGGGGTGCTGCTCAGCTTCTCTGTGGGCAGCTCCACCAAGGCTGAGTCCTCCCGGGGCGTGCGGGGAGGGAGCTGCGTCCAATCCTTTCCTTCTCAGTGCTGATCTGTTGCTGCCTGCCTGGTCTGCACCCTAATTACTGCAGCAGTGCGTGGAAATCGGGGCCATGTTTTTCAAGCCTAGTTGTTTATTTAAGCTGTTTGAAAAGCTACTTTCCTTCCCTGGTGAATCCTGAGAAAACTACCCATGTGTTTCTTTTGAGAACAGGATGAAAGGAGGTTGCCAGTGCCCTCCATCCGGCCCCTGCTCACTGGATCCCCAAACCCCCCAGCAGTGCTGCGGTGTGGGGCTGACCACAGGGAGCCGTGTCCAGCACTGACCCCACACCCCTGTTCAGGCCATCCAGCCCCAGCTTCAGCCTTGGGGCAGTGACCGAGCACTCCAGCCTGGATACTGCTGGCCCCTGGGCTTGGTCCTTCCCTGAGCTGCAGGGAGTCCAGAGCTCGACAGGAATGAGCTTGTTTTCAACTTGCTTTTAGGAAAAAAAAAAAAACCACTGACAAAAAGGAAGCCTAATTTTCCACAGGCTTTTTGGCTGCATGGGCAGGGCTGGGTGCCCAGGGCTGAGGGCACAGAAGCGTGGCAGTCTCCGCCCCTGAACAGCCCATCTTGGGCCCGGGGCTACTAACAACAGCTCCTGGCATTGCTGGTGAGGTGGGCACCCATGGGTGCCTCGGGTTCACTCTGTCCTTGATGCTATTTGGGTTTATTTCAGAGTCTGGCCAGCAGGGCCACACGCCTGAGCAGTTCCCGATGCGCTTGAAGCCTCTTGAGCAGGTAATTGTAATTCCTCAGCAACCCAGCTTGGCTTATTTTGGCCCCAGAACAGTTTTGCATCCTGAGGCCCAGATGGGTAATTTATATCTCTGTCAGAAAAAGGATAAAGTCAGCACAGGGTGTCTGGGCACTGCACAAATCTATGGCCCTGTGTGCTGGGGCCAGGAATGCCCTTGGAGGGATGCTCAGGGTAAGGGGACCCCACTGAGGTCTGTAGGCATCACCAGGCTTGGTAGGGAGAGGGATTCTATGGCTCATGATGCAATAACTGGCCCCTTGGTCCAGTCTTGTTGGCTGAGTCCCTTTTGTGCACTGCACCAGCCCTAGGCATCAGCACCTGGGGACAGTTTTCAAGAAGAGGTTTTTCTCTGCTCCTTTCCCCTGGCTGATGGGCAGAGCAGTATCCCCACATCCCCTGCTCCTGAGGGCCAGGGATACAGACACTGACACTGACCAGGGTGGGCCATGGGCCCCCTGGCCTGCCTGGAGGCTCTGCCTGGAGGCTCTGCCTGGAGGCTCTGCCCGGGGGTGTGGGGCAGGAACAGCCCCAGGCAAAGGGCTCAGAGCAGGGGAGACTCTGAGTGGGTGCTCTCGGTGGGTGTCTCCAGCCCTGGCTGCAGCAGCTCATCCCGAAGCAGATTCCTGGTGATGCTGGCCTACAGCTCCGTGCTTCTCCACAGGGGATGGACAGGGACCTGGGACGACGGCCACTGCCCTGGCCACACGCCTGTCGGGGAGGTGACCAGGTCACAGCACAGCAGAGGGACCTGCCCTGGGGCTGTCCTTGCCGAGGCAAGCACCCCACTGGTACAGAACAACCCCTCTCCTTACAGCCCCCTGGCCAGCTCCCTCCTTGCCCATCCCTTGCACTCAGCAGTTGCAAAAACTCTGTTTAACCAGAGCTTTTCTGGTCTTCCTGCAGGTGTCGTTCCAAATTGCCCTACCAGCAAGCCAGCCCGCCTGCCACCTGAGTGCCAAGAGCGGTGTCACCAGCCGGATGCGGGCAGGGTGAGCAGGGCAGGGACACTGCCCACCCTCCACACGTTCCGTGGCTGCCCTCCCCTCTCGGAAAAACACTCAACCAACTCATCAAAGGAAACCTGCTGTGTGATTTGGGGCAAAATGCAGTGCAGTGGCTGTTTTAAAAGCAGCCAAACTCTTTGATTTGGACAGAAAACGTCCCTCGGAGATGGCCAGAGGTGCCCAGTGTGTCTCTCGGGCTGGCCGGAGCCGCGGGCGCAGTGTGCGGTCAGTGTGATGGCTGGGGCTGGGCTGAGCTGGGCTGAGCTGGGCTGGGCTGAGCTGGGCTGAGCTGGGCTGGGCTGGGCTGAGCTGGGCTGGGCTGGGCTGAGCTGGGCTGGGTTCACTAGATGGCAGCAGCTTCTTTCGAACGGGCAGCACAGTGATACACGGCCCGGGCAGGGAGGGAGACGGACCCGAAACGGGCTTAGTGTTCCTCGCGGATGTTGTGTTACGGCGGGAAAGCTAGGGATTAATCTTCTTCTTGATGTTTTTAAAGGTAACGCTCTCCTCTGGGATCTGAAGTGGCTGCTTGATGTGGTGGGGCCCCAGGCAGCCCCAGCTGCACCCTGGATGCTGGGAGCAGGGGATGCCCACTGCCTTCAACCTCACCATCACCTGGGGATGCTCGCGAAACACCACATCTTGCACATGAATTATCCCGTGCATCCTTAAAGCATTCGATGCTTTTCCTAAATCCTCAGCTCTTGGAGGGATGTAAAGGTTTTTTCATGCTCGATTTTATACCCACCCATGTTTCTGGCTGCCTGGGGGACAGGGAAAAGCTCCAGGCACAGCTCAGGAGCACAGAACAGAGCTGCCAGACGGGCTCTGCGGGCAGCCCAGCTGGCCAGAGCCGGCGGGACGGGCCGTGTTTCCCGGACACACGCTGGATTACTGTAGGATCCGGCAGAGACAGGCACTGCTGACTCCGGAGCGAGAACATGCAACTGGCTGGCTGGCGCCTGTCCGAGACATTTGTGTTAATCAGTGGTTATGCAAATAAACAGCTCTGCCACGCTCCCAGCTCTGCCACGCGACGTGGAGCATATGCTCCTGGTGGCAGGCAAGTGTCTCCTCCAGGAGCTCAGAGCTCCTCGTCCCCAGCGTGGGACCTGCTGTGAAAAGCAGATTAAAGGCAGCCTGTGGCCGGTGGGGGAAGGCAGGACCCCCTCGAGGCCCCCCCAGCCCGCTGCCACCACCTCTCCCCTTTCCCCATGTGGCTTGAATTACTGCGGCTGTTTGCTTAATCCATCAGGCTTCAAGAATGAGCCACTCGGTGCTTTCTTGGCCTCTCCATCCAGCGAAGTGCTGTAAACATAACAAGGCAGGCTTGTTCCAAGCCCC
Organism: Platysteira castanea; assembly: GCA_013397175.1. Classification (NCBI taxonomy): domain Eukaryota; kingdom Metazoa; phylum Chordata; class Aves; order Passeriformes; genus Platysteira; species Platysteira castanea. Next base: position 2,076,282 of record VYXC01011106.1, on the reverse strand, counting down.
TGAAGTCAATAAGCAGTGCTCCTCCTGCCCTTTGGGTCTGGGTTGGTGCTAAATATAACCCATGTTGCTTTCCATTCATAAAATGTGAATTATGCCCCGGCCTCTGAGGGAGAGGAGTGGGTTGAGGAGCCTGTGGGCTCCAGACACTCTTGATGCAGGCAGCAACCAAAAGGCTTGGCCCCATCCTTTGACAGCCCTCCAGCTCTTCACTTAGGAGATGGGGGAGGAAATGCTTTGGGGGGAAATATGGGGGATCCTCTGTTTGGGTTGATTAAAATGTTTTCTTGCATCTCACCCTCAGTTGCACTAGGGCCGGGGTGGGTTTGCTGGGGAGGTGAGTGCAGGGGATGGTAAATGTGGGCTGGTGGGGTGGCCCAAGCAGCAGCAGCAGCACAGGGCAAGCCCCCACTGCCCCCACACCTGTGTAAGATACTCAAGCATTTGTCAGGAATGGGAGCAGTAGAGTCTTGTACCACTGCTCCCAACACCTAATGAGCACATTGGGACTTTGCCACCTGCTCGAGGGACTTGCTTCCATTTGAATCCCTTGTGGATCTCACGTGATTACCCTTCCTCTGTCCTCCAGCGCTTTCCTTCACCAGCCCTGGGCTGTTGGCATGTGCTGTCGTGTTCTCCCAGTTTTTCTACAGCAGCTCCAGATGCAGAGATGTGTCTGCCAACACCTTTTACCCTCAGCGAGGTTCCTGTTTTGGGGAAGAAGGAACCCCATCTCCTGGTAGAGGTTAGGGAGGTGCTGTCCCCTGGGAAGGCCTGGGTTAGGATCCTGGGGACCCAAGCTCTTGTGTTCCCATGGAAGCCAGTAAAAGCTGCAGAGGGAGGACGCCAAGACTCCAGGCATGGCTGAGCATCTCCGTGCTGGGTGGTGTGAGGCTGCCAGTCCCCTGCAGCCCCAAGCTCAGCACCTGGAGCCTCAGTGTGGCACAGGGTACACACAAGAAGGCTGAGGATGTGCAGGGCAGTCCTGGCATCTGAAATGTGTCAGGTCACAGAAAACATGGAGTTAATCCGGGTGATGGTCCGGGAATGCCCCTGTGTGCATCCTGGGGTGCTGCAGATCGTGGGGGGCTGTGCTTCCCCTGCTCTCCTGCCCACTGCCCCGAGGTCAGCGTGGGTTGACCACCACTGTAGCCTGGCTGTTGGGTTGTTTCAAACCCCAGCTCAGGACTGCCAAATCAGAAGGTTTCCAGGTACAGGCCTTTGAATGCCACGGAGATCTAAATAAAGCCTTTAAGGCCTGCTCTGCAAAATGCTCGTGTCCAGCTCCAGGAAACCTGGCTGCTTTTTATGGCATCTAAATCAGCAGTTTCCTGCTGATGCCAGCACTGAAATTCTGCGTGTGTCTAATTGTGTAAAACAACAAAGCTTGGCAGAGCCAAGCCAGCTAGGGAGGAGCTGGGTTTCACACTGAAGTTTTTTCTCTCTTTTTCCCTTTTCCTTCTTAAATAACCCCATTTGGGCCTCCAATAAAAAACCAAAACATCTGGTGCTGGGTATTTGGCTGCTGGGAAGCAGCTCCTCATTATGAAAAGCACAGCAGCGATGCAGGGATTCCTGGTACAGACCAGTAACACTTAAGGTCGCATTCGTGCATTATCCCTGTCCCTCCTGGCCTTTGAATATGTGGACTGAGGACACTGAGGGAGCTGTGGTGCTCTGTGCCAGTATGCAGGTAAATCATGCAAGTTAGTAAAAAGGCAATTGGATCAGTAAAGAGTCCTTCAAGCCTGATTTATTGATGCCCTCATGTGAGATCTCAGCAGTGTAAGATGCTGCCGTGAGAAAGAGATAAATCAGTAAATCACAGGAGCATGGTGAGTATTCCATGAGTGGGGAGAACCCTTTGGCAGGGCCACCCCAAGCCCTGGATGAGCCCCCCCAGCAGGGCTTGAGGCTGTTCCCCTTGCCCAGCCTGCTAGGTCTGCGTGAAGAGGTGGAAGTTGGTCCTGGTAAACTCCTGATGGATGCTGTCAAGTAATTTGTCTGAGTCCTGGGGAACATCCGAGAGGACCTGCTGCCCTGGGACGCAGCTCTGCTCTGGGGTGTAGGTAAACGTGAACGAGCTGGAGTAGATGAGGCCATCGTCCCTGATCAGCAGGAGCGGGACCGTGATGGGATATCGCAGCCACCTCCAGTCACTGCCGAAGGCGGAGACATCAGGGACGACACACATAAGGGACTTGGGGCTCCTGGCAACAGTGCAGGAGAGGAAAATGTGCATTAACTGAGGAGGGTCCTATGCAGGAGCAGCCAGCAGTGAGTGGCAGCACTTCTCCTCCATCCTGGAGCTCAGTGTGAAGCCTCCAGCCAGTCTCCTCTCTCCTCCCCCGTCTTTCAGTCCTCTCTGCCAGGGTTGCTTGGTTGTTTGCAGCTCCCTGAAGTCCTTTTTGTCCCCCACCCATGGCTATCCCCAGACTGCAGCCAGGGCAGAAAGCAGGCACCAGACTCATCCCTGCTTCTGCTTGCAATGCCTGTGTTTGCTCCTGCAGGGTGGGCAGTGCAAGTGTCCTTGTCCCCAAGGTCTGCAGCCAGCTCCTTCCTAGGTCTGCCCAGCACAGCCCACACCTGGCTGCTGTTCCCTGCCAGCTGCCCAGTTCCCTCATCCGTGTTACCTGTACATCGTCTCTGCTTCCACGTCTCCAAACCAGACCTTGAGGTGTGCATGGAAATACTCCCCCTGCACCTCCAGCATGGCCACGTCCCCGCCGCCCGTGAGCTGTGAGGGGCAGAGCGTGTGGCAGGGTGATGTGGCAGAGTAAGCCAGACTCCTTCTCCCACAGCACGCTCTGCCTGCGCGTCCCTTCCCCACAGCACCCCAAAACTGGGAGGTGCCACACGGGTGCCGGGGCTCAGGAGCGGGAGGCACGAGGTGGGCAGGTGACAGAGAGGGCCCAGCCCGTGGCTGTGCCTACCTGCAGGGCAGCGACCAGCGGCACGGGGCTGACGGGCTCGCGGACGCGGGCCAGGCTCTCGCTGAAGGTGTACTCCACCGTCTCCGTGCTGATGATGGTCCAGCACGAGCCGTCGTTCAGCAGCTCCCGGTTGGCTTCCTTCGGGCAGGGAGATGCCTGTGGAGAGTGTCAGAGCTGCAAACACACCGCAGCGAAGATGGTGCGGAATGGGGCTGGGACGCCCGGCTCTGCCCTCAGCAGAGGTTCCAGCAGGTGGCTGCTTTGCTCACTGGGAAACGGGGGTCACGACTCCTTTTCAAACACCTCAGAGACAAAGCTCCCACCAAAGCTTTGCCATGATTCTGGCCTTAATTTGGATGCAAGACCCCTCCTGGCGATATGATCCCCAGGCACAAGCAACCCAGAGGAGCTTGGAGAGGCGATAACGGAGCACCCTGGGGGCCTCCCCCTGTCCCGCACTGCCGTACCTGGAACTGGATCACTTTCTCCGTGGAGAGACACAGGTACATGCGGTCACTGCCTTGGAACTGGAAGGCACACTTGTGGAGCTGGGAGATGGGCTCGTCCACGTCCAGCATGGCACACTGCTTCATCACCTTCCGGATGATCTGCGGGCGGCAGCATCCCCGGTGTGTCACCGCCGCTCAGAGCCGTGGAGCGGCCGGGTCCGTGCGCCTGACAGGCGGGGATGGAGCTTACCAGCGGCGGCAGGGTGACGCCGGTGGCTGTGCAGACCAGCTGGACCACGGAGCCGTAGCGGATGTACCCTTCCCGCAGGGGGAACTCGCTCCGGGAGCAGTGCTCGTCGGCTGGCCGGCAATGAGAGAGGCAGAGTCAGCGCCCCGAGCAGCCGGGGAGCAGGTTAACCTTGGCAGGCACAGGTCTGGCCGTGCTCCTGCTGCTTTCTCACTGCTGGCTCTGCTCTGCACGGGCTCACTGCCTGGAGAGACCACCATTCCCTGGGAGCCCAGCACGGGGAGCAGGACGGGGATGCAGCACCTTGCAGGGACACTGCTGGAAGCAGCGAGGGCAGGAATGCTGATGGGCTCTGGCCTCTTCCAAGCAAGTCACTTGCTTGGATTTGTGAACCAACAGAGGGGCTCTTGCTGCCCTGGTCACAGCCCCTGTGCCCTCACAGCCGGTGGGAAACGTCCAGAGATGCACCAGAGTGCTGGGCAGAGGTGAGACTGAGCCAGATTCCTGCATCCCCAGGCTAATTCCCACCCCTTTTGCGCCCAAGAACTGGCTTTCCGGGAGGGGAGAGTGAGGGCTGGAGGCAGGCAGCCCCGGGCATGGTGGCACCAGTGTCTCCCGAGGGTCCTTACCCAGGTGGAGGGTGAAGGCTGCCCACTGCCTGGCGCTGGCGATGAAGGCTCCCCCCTCCACAGACAGGTACCGGGTGCTGACGGTCTGGGAGCGCAGGCGGTTGAAGAGGGACACTTTGGAGCCCGAGGAGATGCAGACTGTGGGGAGAGGTGGCTGGGTTAGTGCTTGCCAGCATTGAGTGATGGCTCTGTCAAGCCCAGGGAGGACAAGCCCCGGTTCCTCTCTGTGTGAGTGCAGGTGAGGCCCAAGGTGTGGGGAGCACACAGGCATCAGGGCATTACATCTCGTGGTGGATGAACCATTTGGAAATGAAACATCACTATGTCCAGATACATCCTCTTTTTGGGAGTTCTCATGGGCTTTGGGTCCAGCCTGGACCACTCCAGAGCCAAGCTGTGAGCAGAGAGCATCCCCTCCTGGCCTGGCACCCACTTTCCTCCCCACAGAGCCATTCCTGTACGCACGGTCTGTGTTCTTCAGCGACTGCTTCTTCTGCGAGGGCTTGGAGATGACCTTGATGAGTTTGCTGTGGAAGGTGCCGATCTCCTGCCCGTTGCTGAAGAAGAGCTTCAGGACCAGGCGGAAATGCTTGCGCTTGTCCGTGTCCGAGATGTACAGGGCCTTGGCACAGCTGAACCCCTGCCAAGGGCACAGAGGGGCTGCCAGCAGCTCCAGCCCAGTCCCACCAGTCGTCCTCACCCTCCTCACCACCCCACGAGGACATAATAGTGCCCTTTCAACGAGACCCGGGTTCATTTAAAGGGAGAAATGACCAGAGATGTTATTACAGGTGGAATGAAGAGCTGGGGATCGGCAGAGGCTTTATTTACACTGGGGGCAGAGTATTCCTTATGGAAATGAATGTTCATGTGTGATTTATCCCACATAACATGAGAAGTCGCCCTGGGTTTATGGTTTCCCCATCCTGGCCGATACGCTGTGCCTTAGCAGCAAGGCAAGCTCTGCGGACAAAGGCTCTTTCTGTGAGGTTCCTGGCCTGGCTCAGACCCCGTGCTCTTTGGGGACCCCAGATAATGCTTTTTCTCCTTTTTTTCCCCTCCAATCAAAAGATGCCAGAACTCTGCTGAAGCTTTTGAACTTTGGGATCAACTGGGGCTTTTTTTTCCAGCTGTTTATCTGCAAATGAAGGACCAGGCTTTCATTTTGTGACAAGCACCAGTGCTGCTTCGGGGAAGAAGGAAGCAGAGCTGAGGGAGCTGTGCAGATTTTGGCAGCCACAGGGCTGTCGACCTGAAAAGATGGTGCCAGAGAAAGACAGGGACCTTTGGGCTGCCTGGACTGCTGCACGTGCCACAACAGGCTGGCAGAGTGGGAGCGGGGAGTTATGGCCAGGGGGAAAGAACTGTGACATCCCGAGGAAGAGGAGGGTGTGACACCCCAGGGTGTGGGGTGATGCTGGTGACAGCCCAGCCCCTGCATGAGGGGGATCCCCACAGCCCCAGAGAGCCGTGGGCTTTACCTTCGCGTCTGGCTGCTCCTCAAAGCTGAGCTTCTGAGTCTCCATCAGGCTGCTGCCCATGCTGTCCAGCCCCATGTAGCCACACACCCGAAATCCAGCCTCTCCCAGGTCCCTGGCTGGAAGAGACAAGGAGAAGTACCTTCCAGCCCCCTCACAGGCTCAGCTGCTCCAGGTGTGGAGCATGGCCAGGCTCCAGCCCTCCCTGGGTCTGGGTTTCAGGGACACAGGCTTGAGTGGAAAAGGAGTTTGGGGGGCCAAAACCAACATAAACTGAGTTACCCTCCCCTTTGCAGAGGCAGAGGGCACCTCTCCATGGTGCAGGAAGGGAGGGAGGAGAGGTCCAGGGCTGCTGCCCAGTGCTCACCTTTTATCTGCTCCTGCTTTAACTTCCATCCTGGCCCACTCAGGTACACACAAGGTGGGGGGCAGAAAAACCTGCAGAGACAAGAGAGCACTTTCTCACTGCCCTTCAGCACCCTGAAAAGGTGCTCAGGAGTGGCAGGATGGCTGTGCTGAGAGCAGAGACCTTCACTGGGGATCACGGGCACCGGGAGCAACCCTGCACCCCAGGAGGCACACGGAGCTCAGCGAGGGGCTGGGGACCCTCTGCCCTGCACCACCTCCAGTGCCTGGTTCCAGCCTCAACAGCTGCCACATCTGGTGGTGCCACTGGTGGCCATGATCCCACCAGTGACAGGATGGCCCTGGGGTGGGAGGTCAGGGACCCTGGCACCTTCACCTCCACCCCTGCCAAAGGCAGGGAGGGATCAGACCCCTGCCTCAGCCTGACTGCCATGTGGGAGTTTCAGCAGGTTGGGAACAGAGTTTGCATTCACAATCCATTTTAGAGCCCAGTGCAAATAAATCTCTAGCCAGGAGTTTGGAAACCCATTTTCCTGTGTTTTATTTGGGTTTCCACTGTCTTTGCACTTGTGTGAATGGTGTAAATTCATCCTCTATTGATACTGGGTAAAGCACTAGGACAGAAAACACCAGTGCAGGGGGCTGGATATTTTGGAGCCCTGAAGTCCTGGGAACAGGTTTATTTAAACAACTCATCCATAACACGGGCCCCTGACTCCCACTGTGAATGAAAATGGCACCAGCACCTTTAAGCTGGGAGCTCTGTGCAGGTTTTCTCTCCCTTTCCAGACCTGGCATCTGATTTTCACACTCATCCTTTGCAGGGGATCAGGAGCAGAGGAAAGAGGCTGTGATGAGAGGGCTCCCTCCTGGCTGGAAGATTCAGTCCTGAAATAACATTTTTACCTGAGGACCAGCAGCCCCTGGCCGGAGTCTGGATGTGGTGAGGACTTTGTAGGCACAGCCAGCCCATCCCAGAGCTGTCTCCTGGGGTCGCTGGGGTCTGGGTGGTTACGCCTTGGAGGCTGAGCTCGTCCCCTCATAGCTATTCCATACTCGGTAATAACGGAGGAGTATTTATATCACAAGGATTAATGGAGGATTAATTACATTGCAGTGCCGCAGTCTGACGTCACTGCCCAGGAGTGGCAATTTTGGAGATTCCAGCCAGAACCTCAAGGTGTTTTTGCAGTGTGGGAAGGATTTTCAAAAATAGCAGCCTTTTGGAGACCACTAGCATTGATGGAAACACCCCAGTCCCTGCTGTGGCTGTGCAGATTTTAAGACAAGAGTTACAGGGCAGTTAAAATGCTAGTCTTTCCTTCTTGGGGGGTGAGATTTGAATCGAATCTTGACTTCTTTTACTTTGTCTTTCTTTACCACTTCATGGAAAGAATCTAACCACTGGGAATGTCTAACTGGGATGGATGTCTAACTGGGATTGGAACTAATGCCTTTCTTGTGTTATTCAGTTCATGGAGACTAAATGATGGCTTTGGATGCAAAGATGTCGTGAGTGAATGCAGAGGGGATATGTCAAATAATTTGTTGACCAGCTTAGCTCAGTGAAATCCAGCAAGGCTGAAATCCAGCTTTAGGTAGCTGGGTTTGGAAGTGGCTATCGGAGAAGCTGGAGCAATCTCCCACCTTTTTTCGTTGCCATAGGACTTCTGTGCGACCTTGGCGTGTAGGATCAGCACGGTCTGGTCTGCTGGCAGCTGCAGGTACCTCCGCACGCTGTCCCGGAGCAGGCTGGCTTGGTACGGGTTGGATCTACAAGACAGAATTTCCCTGGCCCTGTGGCACCAGAGCCAGCTCCCACCCAGCCCTGCAGGAGCAAGGAGCTCCCCCCGTGTGCAGCCTGGTGGGGTGGGGAAGGTGGAAAGGCTTTCCGCTCAGAAAGCACTGGAGCTCAGCTGCTCTAAGAATGGGGCTGGCATTGAAAAATACAAAGTTTGGATAATGGAACAACTGCTTCTTCAGTTTGCCACCGAACATACAGAGGGCATTTCTAAGACTTCCAACCCTGTGCGATGGTGGCAGTGCTCTGATTATTAATTTGTTTTTCCACCTGATGTGCTCGTTGCTGGACGGGTTTTGGGTGAGTTGGGAAGCGATGCTGCTGAGCTGTGAGTGCAGCTGGGGAGCTGTCATGTGAGGTGGGGCCACTCGCCGGCTTCTGCAAGGGATGTTGGGTGAAAATAGCTGCATTTTTCTCTGAGACCTAGAGAAGAAGTAGGTGGTTCTGCTGATTGTTTCTGCTCTATTAACTAGAAGGAGTTCCCAAGCACCTGGCATTTGACTCTGCTAACTCGTAGGTTGGGTGTTAACCAGCTGGAGAGAGACGAGGCGGGCCCGAGATGCCCTGCTCTGGCACCTGGGACACGTGTGTGAGGACTAGGGGGTGCAAGGGGGGAAAGCTCTGGGATGGCAGCTGTGGAGGCCTTCTGTGGTTCTGGCTTGCCTTTAGAGGAGGTGAGACCACTCATGAACAACACCAGTGCATGCCCTGCTGAAAGCCCCTAAACCCCTGAGTTTGGGATAGAAGCATTCTCTGAGTTTGGGATATTTGACGGGGTAAGATGAAACCAGAGGAGGAGGAAGAGGAAATGCCTGTGCAGGAGTCTCTCCTTGGCACATCTGTCAATGTGTCCACTGGGAACATTGCTCCTACCAAGGGGACCCAGCCTGGCTGGTGATGAGTCTCCTATCAGAGGTAAAGCAGTGGCCAGAGAGGGCTGTGAAGCCCGAGCCACAGTGGAAAACACATTGCAGAGTAACTGGGGGAGAGTGTCTGGGGGCCGTGGGCAGCACAGGCGGATGACTCGGAGGAGAAGGGGCATCATCCACGGCCACCCAAGGAGGAACTTGCAAGAGGTGTGCAGGGGAGCATTCCTGTTCAACAGTCTCTCTTCCTCTTACTTAAATGGGCTAGGAATGGAGAAAAGTTGAGGGCATAAAGAGTCAGATGGGTCAAGAGAGGTAAGGCTGGTCCTGCCATCACCCCAAGGCTCCTCGTGGTGACCTGCTCTGGGCTCAGAGGCCAGAGCAAGCTCCCAGGGAGAGAAGCTGCAAGCAGTCATTCCAAGCAGCCTTTTAGAAGAGCTGGCCTGCCAACCCTGTTCTTCCCAGTGCAATACTTCTAAAAAGGCTATGCCCATATGGCTTTTAGCACCCATATTGCAATTCACTTAAAACACGTCGCTTCAGTTCCAGCTTTCCCACCTTTGGATGGAGCTGATGCTGTCCTGTTGTATGTGGAAGAAAAACACTTGTCCCATACAAGCAAATATTTACCCAGTGTCTTCTCTGAGCAGTGCCATGGGGACCTGACACTTTGCACTGCACAGATGTGCTCTGTTTGGTTACTAGATGGGTGATATAATCTCCTGCCCTCCTTGTTCCCAGTTCTTTATCCTAGATGTGGTAGCTGGATCACTAGTAAACATAAATCAACAGAGCTCTGCCAGAATCAGATTTACAGCCATGGCCAGTGCCAGTGTCACCCACAGCATTAACTGCTACTCTGTGCCTGGAAAATGAATGTTTTACAGCCATTCCTGAGCGCAGAGCACAGGCTGCCACCAGGCTCTGCTCTTGTGGCAGCCCCAGAGCTGCTGCCAGCACAGGGCTCTGGGCTCAGCCCTGGCTCTCCCCGCAGCACTCACAGCAAGGCAGGAGGAGCTCCTTTGCCAGGGCTGTACCTGTTCCCTCCAACCCTCCATCGTGGTGCTGGGAGACTCCTGCCCCAGCCCGCTGAAGCAGAGCTTTATCAACCAGTATCCCACCTGTGTCCACTCCAGGGTGGGTTACTCAGTCTTGTTGAAAAGCTTCACTCCAGCCTTTCTAGCCGATGAATAGTTTAAATCTTTGCACAGCCAAAGAGATCCCATAAGAAAGTTATTTAATCTTTTTCCATAATGGCAATCTGCAGCTGTTTCACTCCTCTGCTGCCAAGCAATGGTGTGATTTCAGCTTTGATCCGCCTTTGCTATTTTCCCCTTCATATAAAAGCACTATTTGAAAACCTCTCATCAAAACTTTGGGTTGGTTTTGGGTTTTTCTTTTTTTTTTTTTTTTTTTTTTTTGGTTGGTTGGTTGGTTTGGGTTGGGTTTTTTTTTCCCTCTCCCCAGAACAACTGATTATGATTGGGGTAAATGTGGAAATGTATCAAGGAAATTGGCCTGACCCTGGATACTCTTTTACACTAATGCCACACAGTGCTAAATGAGTAGTGAACCTTGCTGGCTCCGTTCAGTGGCATTTCACCCTCAGTTTGTCAGAGACAACGGGCACACAGCAGGGAAGAACCAGGCTGGGTGTGTGAATTTTTTCCTGGTGAGTCTCATCATTCAGTGGGTTGTGTAAAATTAGGAATATAGCTTTGGGTCCTTGTGTCTCAGCTGCAGAGTCACATGCTCCCTCCCTGTTAGTGTCACCAGCGCAGTCACCAGTGCCCATCCCTACAGCTTTGGGTCTCCCTGTGGGGCTCCTCTTCCATTAACCCCTTGGCAAAGTATGGAACAGCCTGGTCCCCATGCCAGCCAGTGGCAGGGAGTGTTCAGGAGCAAATTGCCAAAACCTGTGGATTAAGACGTGTGCTGGCAGCGTGGGCAGCAGCAACGCCTGCTCTGCAGAGCCTCCCGCTGCACTGGCTCAGGGCAGGGCCAGGCTTGTGCAGCTATCACTGCTCCCTGCCACCCGTCCGTAATTCCAGGGGCATGTGGGTTACTGCCTGGAGCCTATTAAACAGCCTTCTGGAACAATTACCCACATGTTACTTACTGCTTGAAGTGGGACTGTGCATGCCAAAGGCAGGCAAACAGACTGTAGCTCTTCAGATTTAATGTCCAGCTGGAGGAACAACTACCTAGAAACTTGGCTTTCTTTTCTTTGTCCATTCTCTGCAGCCCTTGCCTTTCAAATTTTGGGGCTAAATTGTGTCAGTGACACACTTCTGAACAGTGCTTGCCATTCTGCCCACAGAGGCGACCACCCAGCATCCATCATCTGGTTTAAATTTATCTTCAGAGAGTCAAAGGGCTATTGCTAGAGCAGCTCAATATACCCACTTGGCTCCTTCTGGCACCTACAGCCTCCTCAGGGTTACAGAGAATTATTCACTCCTCCTGACATTTATTATATTAAATTATTAAAATGCTTTGGTTGTAGTGCAGTGTTAGTTCAGTGTCATGTTAGCAGCACCACACGGGCCGGGCTCTCACAGCTCTCACTAAAAGCTGCCTTTTCAGAGGCTGAGGTCTTGGCTGGGGCTCAGCTGCTCTCCACACAGTTGGGCATTATGTAGAAGAAGGGGGGGGAGCGAGGGGGGATCCACCACCTTTCTCCTACACTGCTTTCTGTAAGCCTTTCCCTATCCCTGCTCAGCCTGGCATCACTTACCAAGGCTTTTCCTTTGCTTTAGGTCAGGATGTGCCTCAGGAGAGGGTGTGAGTGCATTTGCGGTGCATCTCTAGGGTGGCTCTGCCCTGGTGGTTGAGGAGGGAGAGACCCAGGGTAGCCCGGGGGATTTGCAAGCCCTGGCCATGCTGCTGTGTCCTCTCCCATGGGAAATGAAGCAGAAAAGGAGGAGTGCTCTGTGTGCTTTCCACAGGAGACACACAGCTGGACCACCTTGCAAAGGGCCATTTCATGTGGGCACACAGGGAACCCAGGCAGGCGCCGAGAGGCTTCGGTAGGGTTGGACCCCACAGTCCCATCGCTGATTTTAGCAGAACTGATGTTTAACACCACAGCTGAAAATTACCCCTCTCCTTCCCAGCAGCAAGTGTTTAGGGGCATCACTCAGTGCTTTGCCCTGCCTCCAGCTGGGGAATGCTGCTCCCTGTGTGGGACAGATCCTGGTCCTCACATCACCTTCTGTGTGCGCACCCTTGGGCAACCGCAGGAGCAGAAAAAGCACTTTACAAGCCCTGGGAGAAGCAAACTGCCCTCTGCCCTGCTCCTTTTCAGTTCAGTGAGCTTCACCAGCTCAGTCTACTGAGGAAGGGATCTGATATATTTGGTCCCCTGGGAATGAAAGTACCCGACTCTGGAGACCAAAATACAATCCCGCCAGCTATTGTTTAGAAACTGGGTCTTCAAACCACCTCTTTATACAAGAACTGTAACTCACAGTAACTGTGTCCCCAAGTGCAGGCAGCACTGAATTTAAGCGCAGAGATTTAATTTGCTGCTTTCGTCCCCCAAAAAGGTGCTGCCATCTGCCTCTCTCAGGACACTGCTGCCCTAAAGCTTGCTGGGGACTTGCTGCCACAGAGGGCAATTGTTCTTCCCTCAGTTTGGGGAAACCAAACATACTAATAAAAAATATCCATTTTAGAGTCTGGGTTATATTTTGTGCAGATCAGGGGAGAAACGCCTGCAGTGCTCTTGGGTATGGAGTCAATGCAATGTTTATGCAAAAGGAAAAGCCATTAGAAATCACAGAAATGAGAAGCCTGCAGTTTCTGGCTTCCCTCATTTTTCAATACCTCCTTTAATCCAGAGCAACCCAACCCACAGCCCTTGTATATGCATGGGTATTTATAAATCCTGTATTTTCCTCACTGCACACACAAGTGAAATTCAGCCTTTTCTGGGCCTGGGGGATTTATCGACCACACCAAGGGCAAACAGTGGCCGAGAGTGGGAAGCACAAAAATCCTGCAGCAGTGAGCTCTGCAGGGAGCGGGGCCCAGCCGGGGTGGGCCCCCCAGCAGCACCAGCACCCCCAAAACGCCCAGGTTTGATAAAGCAGTATTGGCACGTCTGCTAGAAAATTCAGACAGTGGAGGTGATTTCCTGGAGTCTCCTTTCTCTGCTCCTCATGTGGAAAGAGGAAGGGAAGTGCTGTTAAAGTGCCACAACACAGTCCTATAAAGCACTAAAGGTGGTTCCTGACACCATTAGGTTGATCTAAGTGCTGGGAAGAGTTGGAGGACTGGGAAGGTCTATTCCAGGGTTTCTGAGAAGCCTCTGCTGATGATCTCCAATGCACTTTAGTTGATCTTCTTGACGGAAGCTTAACCTGAGGCTCTAAAGCCCTCCAAGCTTGCGTCTGAAGTTTTCTGGTTCAAACTCACCTCCCCACACTGCATCCACTACCTGCTGACATTCCTAAACTTTCAGAACACTGTAGGTCAAATGGATATTAAGCTTAGACTCTCCTTTTTCCATGAACTTTTGAGTTTATGGGGCTCCAGGGCATGCCCCCAGAAGGGGAAGACACAATGAAAGGAAAAAAAAAAAAAAAAGAAGAAAAGAAAATTAAGAAAAAGAAAAAAAATGAAAGACGAAAATAATAAAAATATAAAACAAAGAAAAAAGCAAAAGAAGAAAAAAGATAGATAAAAGAAAGNCCCCGCGCCGCCCGCCCCGCGTACCTGAGCCAGCAGCGCGGCGGGGAGCGGCTCCGCGGCCGGCACGGGTGAGTGAGGGGCTCCGCGGGCACCGCCGCCCCTGCGGGAAGGGAGAGGACAGGAGGAGGGTGAGGAGGCTGCGGGTGAGTCCTGTCCCTGTCCCGGTCCCGGTCCCGATCCCGATCCCAGCCCGGCCCGGCGGGGCTGTGCGCAGCTCCGAGCGCTGCCGCGGAGGTTGGCAGCATCCGAGGGAGNAAAGAAAAAAGCAAAAGAAGAAAAAAGATAGATAAAAGAAAGAAAAATATAAAAAGATTTTAAAAAGAAAATAAAGAAAATAAAGGGAAAAATTTAAAAATTAAATAAAGATAAATAAAGGGGTAAAAAAGGAAAAATAGAGAAAAAATAAAGAAAAAGGGGAAATAAAACACTAAAAAGCAGCAGGGCCCTCCACGCCTGTGAGCTCCCGGCCGTCCCGGGCNTCCCGATCCCGATCCCAGCCCGGCCCGGCGGGGCTGTGCGCAGCTCCGAGCGCTGCCGCGGAGGTTGGCAGCATCCGAGGGAGCTTTTCCTTGGAGCGGGGCTGGCAGGAAGGGGAGCGGCGATCCTGGGCGTCAGGAGCAGAAAGCAAAGCCGGGAGGAGGGGAAGAGCAGAGCCTTTGCCCCGAAGGATTTTCCCCCCATTTGTGGGCTGGAGCCTTCCCGACCCCCGGCCACACGGGCTCGGTCGCCGCAGCGGTGCCGGGGTGTGTTCGGGGGGCAGTCGGGGCATGGTACCCGCTCGGTCCCTCGGTGCTGTGCGAGGGATGTGAACTCTTCCACGCTGTCGGGATGGCTCAGCCTGTCTGCCCTGCTCACCTTTTGCCTACCTGCCGGGCAGGTCCCTGCTTATACAACCGAGGATCTCTTAGCAGAGAATAATAAGGTCTGGTACACCTGGGCAAGGCGTACTGAGCAACAGGAGATCGAGATCCTGCAGAAAGATAAGCTCAGAAGTGTACCCTAAGTTTGTTATGCACCGTTTCTGCACGACTGGAAAATTGGGTCTGTGCATACTCGTTTGCACAAGCAATCACCCACCTTCGGCTTATCATTCCAACCGTTTCACAGGATAAAATTAGCTTTGGGCACTTCTGTTCCAAGCAATTACATGGGAAAACTTGTTTGGAAAATCAGATTATTGTGTACTCATCGCGTTTGTGTGGACATGCACTCATGTGAGATAAGCGGAGTTGAGCAGATACACGGTGTGGTGCTGAGTGCACTGCTGGGGTTTTGCCCCTTGTTCTGCAGGGACAGCCTTTGCTGTGGTGCAGAGAGCTGCTGAATCCATTCAGGAGGCAGGGTGCGGAGTGGGAACCGGTGTGCTTGGGGAGGCTGGCAGGGATACGGGACTGTCCTGCGTCAATGGAAGCCACCACGTGTGTGCAGTGGGACTGAGGGGAGCAGGGGTCCATGAGAGGGGCCTGTCCTGAGCCCCAACTCTGAGAGGAGGCACAGGGCTTCCCCTCTTCTGCTTAAACACACCGAATTTTTGCTTCACTTAAATCCAGATTATTTATAAAGTTATTATGATGTTCTTCCTTTGGGACCCCTCCCTGTGGGACCCTCTGTAGTATCTCTCAGTAGTAAAGATTTTTTTTTTTCTTTTTTCAAGGACAGAAGCAATTAATCCCAGGCAGTGAGTGTGCAGGTTCTCAATAACAAGTAGAAACTGCATTTCTCAAGCAGATTCTTGCGGTCTCTGCAGGAACTCATTAGATTGCTGTTGATATCAGCAAAAAACCGTGTGTGGGGAAATCTCTCAGATCTCAGCCCTGATAGCTGCCACCAGGATATGGATAAATTCTGCCTCATCCGAGATGCAAATTCCCATCTGGAAACCACGCGACAGATCTTGGTGTTTGCAGTAAAACAACACTTTTCATCGAAGCAGGCAGGGTATTGCTGCATCCAATGGGAAAAAGCTGTTGTTGATTTTTGTGGAAGTTGTAACTTTCATTTGCTGTTGAAGAATTAAAGAAACCGTATGTGCTCAGTACAAGATGGGCTCGGGAGCTGCCCTGGTTGGTGGCTGTAGCAAACAGAGGAGCTGTGACCAACAAGGCAGCCCGTTGTAGGCAATCTGTGGTCACAGAAGATGTTTGTGCTCTGATTGCTCATAACATAGCGCTTCCCTTGAGGTTGGCACTAGGGGTTAAAGGTTTTCAAGAGAAGTCTTTGTTTAAACATCTTTAAAGTTTCCAATAGGGGCCCCTTTGTTCCCTCTGGAGCAGCGTGCCTGCCTTGTTAAAAACTCAGCACTCATAAAATGCCTGATGAATAGGGCTGAAACATGGAGGGGAGATAAGTAGTGTTTGTATCTACACACACACGGGACTTACAGACGAGCCCTGCCGTGAGTGAATAAATGGGACCTAGAAAAAACATGGCAAAAAAAATCGATGGAGTGGTGCTTATAAAGAAACTTATGGAAGTCAGCTACTCCCCCAGCACCAGCTGGGCCCTCTCATGTCAGATGTCTCCTCCAGCCAAGCCAGGAGGCTAAGTGGCTCCTGATACTTGTCGTTAGCTCTCAGTAACCATGTTTTCTCCACTTTGGGCTCAAACAGTAGCAAATTGAGCACTTGGGCTCCACTGGGAGCTCATGCAGCTGCCATAAGGGCTCCACTGAGCTGCTGGGCATGGGGAGCCCCAACTCAGTGCTCTCCATTACCTGCTGTGGGCTGGTGAGCATCGCCCCTCTGTAGGTACTCACAGCACAGATGTACCTTTAGGTGCCAAGTCATGTTTTTAGCTGTTAGAAGGCTTTGTTTAGTTGTAGAGGGCTTGTTAGAAGGCTCTCCTGTCTTGGCTAAATAAAAAGGGTTTTAAACCAGCTCTGCTAAAACAGGAGAGGGTACAGATGTGTGCTCAGGAGATCCCAGAACTGGTTCACGGTGATGGCAGGGTTTCCATGTGAGATGCTCTGGACTGCTGTGTCTTATCCTGTGTCTGAAGCTTTTGTGGTTCTCACACAGCTTGTCCTTCCTGGCGTTTTTTACTGGAGTCTGAATCCATCTTCCCCACCAACGTTCTGTCTTTGCCTGCCTATCTGCAAACTTCTGATCCTCTCGCCTTGCAAGCCCCTGGTTGCACACCTGAGTCCATCTGATGCCCATCAGGGAAATCCATAGGTGTCAGCTGTTGTCCCTTGCAGAGAGGTGGCAGTACCTCAGTTTCTCTCCAGACTTCAGCTTTTCTGTCTCTGGGCTGTGTTGTGCTTTGCCAGTGTGTAAGTTCGGGAGTCTTTGAGTGCAGTCTGTGGACCCACAGGAGTCCATGGTCTATGGCAGGAACCCGTGGGAGCAGATCTGTTGACAGCAGAGATAAACCCCTGTACAAGGGTCTCTGTCTGAGCTGGAAAATCAGCCAGGGTCCACAAATGGAAAACCTCTGCCTTTGGGAATTCACAGCTCGTACACCTGCAGCTGGACTTGGATGGCTTCCTCCAAGTGTTACCTGCTCTTCAGCGTGGGCAGAAGGGAGGCCACAGCCCAATGTGTTGCTGGTGAAGCTCTTCTCTGCTGCAGCTCCTAAGGCGTGACAGTATCCCAGTCCCAGGACAGCAGTTGTCCTGCTGCCAGAGGGACGTGGAAGCTGTGAAGTTAGGTGTGAGACATTTCCTGTGCTACCTTTGAGGTTCTCCCTGTGAAAATTATCTACACAAAGCTTGATTTTCTGTTCTGAGGAGGGATAAAGAGTCCCCGCATGCCTTTCTGCAGCTGCCAAACACTCCTCACCTTCTGCTATTTGAATTAAACACATAGCAGGATGGGTAGGATAAAGGGGAGAGGCACAAGAATATTTTCCTGGCGTGTTTTCCTATGCCAACACATTGAGTCACATCTCTAAAGTGAGAAATATGATATAAAGATTTAGAGAAGGAGGTCAGGCAATGAATCTGTGATTGTGGGGCTGGAATAGCAGGCGGTCTCTGTGGTTGTCTGTGCCATGTAAACTTCCTGGAGGTCAGCTGGGGATAGTGGTCATAGCAGATTTGGGAGACAGATGTCCTGCTAGTAACTATCGATCTCATACCAGCTCTGCTGCATCAGGAGCTCAGCTGACAAACCCTGCACCAGCCCAGTAGCTGATCTGGGCCATGACTCTTTTCCTTTGTGGTTGAACATGCATATTTCTGGGGGGAAAAATGCTCTCTCACACCTTCCTCCCAAAACAAGAACTTGGGCAGTGGATTGCTGCGTCAGCTTCTGGATGGCCAGGACATCCTTTTCTCCAAAGCTTGAAGTCTCTTGGCCCAGCTCAGCTGTCCTCCAAGGACCTGTTTGCAGAAGAGCATTTGCTTTTTAAAGAGATTCAGTAAGGTGGATCTATCCCCTGTTGATCACTCTTCATCAAAATCAGAGTATTCCAAGACCTCTCCAGTTTTGTGGAAAGTAGCAGCTGGGCCATGGGCTGAGTTTGCCTGTTGTGCAGCTCAGGGGACAGGGGTAGCCTAAAGGTCTTGAGTGGGACAGAGAGGAACAGAGAAATGGCACCAGCAGTCCTGAAACAGGAGCCATCTCCAACACAAGTAGTTGAACAAGGGGATTTGGCAGACGTGTTTTCCTCTTGGCTAGATCTTTAACATTTTAATTTGCAAGTGAATGTGGCTTTTATTCGTGGCAGCTGTTGCTGAAGCAGCCCAGGTACGCAGCTTGTTTCAGTGCAGGGCTGTCTGGGCAGGAGGCTTTCCTGCCAGGTGAGGGGCAGAGCGCTGGGAGGGCTTTTAGAGATAGACTGATGGCAGAGAAAGACCCCATGTGCTGTTGTGGAGAGCATCTAGAAGGGGGTGCTCTGTCCATTGCTGCACCCAGCATTTCCCTCTCAAGGGGACTTCAAATGTCATGTCACAGTGTAAACCTGTCAGGACCTGTATGAGCCCGTGAGCTGTGAGTCAAAGACATCTGTTACTGCAAAAGGACCTGGTCAAGAAACTCGTCTTCCTCCTGCCCTCCCAGTGAATATACAGCAGCAGGACCCAAAAAATGGGGAATAGGCTTTTGTGGGGAGCAAGCAGAGCAAACGAGAAGTTCCTTCTGCATCCAGCAAGGTTTTCCTGTTACAGCACTCCTGCTGATTTGCTCCTGTTGGGTTTGGAGCCTTGATGTGCTGTTTGAGAAGTGCAGCCTTGTTTTTCAAACAACGTGTCCTTCCAGGTGGCACTTGGCCCAGTAAAGCTGCCACAGAGTTGTAACTGGAGAGCACTGCGGTGTCCTGGAAAGAGTCTGCTCTGGTTCTCCCACATGTGTTTGGGAAAAACCAAGGACACATCAGTCCTTAAAGGGGGGGGAAAAAACCCTTTTGGGATGGAAATTCATGCCATCTCCATGGTCTTGATGTGCTTGTGCTCCCTGACTCTTCCTTACTCTGAAAACTGCATTGCTGTCCTCTCTGGTGGGATTTGCCACTTGTCACCCAGCTGCTGTGGGGGATGAGCATGAGATTTTGGAGCTGTGATTGAGTGTAAGGTCAGTGGTGCCTGAAAAATGGTCCTGAGGGTGGATTCAGTGCTCGTGAGCAGCAGAGGTGGCACTGAGAGCTGGGCACTCCCAGGCAGAGAGCACCTTGAGACTGGGGATTATGCTGGGAGAAACCAACTCTTGGGCAACCCTCCAGGACAGGATGGGTCCAGCTCCAGGGCTGTCCCAGGCCTCATCCTTTCACACTGCTTGCAGGTCTTGCAAATACATGGACAATGTGCCAGCAATTCATCCGTGTTTCTACACCAAAGTTTGGCATAGAGAGGTGCCTCCAGGATGATGTAAGTTCTCTCCAGGCATCTCTCCAGGTAGCTGTGGTTGCTTCATTGTCCCCTGGGGCAAGACACACACCAGTCTTCCTCCCTTGCTCCCACGTGCATTTTTGGACAGCCTTTCTCTCAGGCACGGACCTGAAGGATGATGACTTGCTGTCCTGCTGAGGACATCACAATTTCTCTCCACATCCTCCAGCTTGAGGATGCTCTGGCTGTCTTTCTGCTGTTGTCCTGGCAGAACTCCAGTGTCCTAAGTGAAAGGACTCGGGATTGGGACTCCTGGCCATATTTTGGTTGGGTTTTTTTGACATTTTCATCAAATAACACAGATGGAGTTGAATTTTAGCCTCCCAAAACTGCCTGGTTGGGTCTCTGCAAAGAAAAGCTCTGCAGAGCAAAGGAGGGTGCATGGAGAGGCAGATGAGGAGGGTGAATCTCAGCAACATCATGTCTAGGGCTGCTCTACCATCAGTCAAGGCTTCCAGCACAGAAATAGGTGCTGTTAGCTGGTAGCACTTGTGGCATCAGTGCCCTGCGCCCCACCATGTGTGCCTGGGCATGTTGTGTGTGCCTCCTCCTGTGTACAGCCCTGCTGCAAGGGACAGACCTCTGGCTTGGCTGGTGCTGGCTCACAAGCTCCCAGCTCTTCCCCACTCCTTTCAACACATGGTGATCCCTTGTCCTGGCTTCTTGCAGGGTCTGGAGCCAGTGTGGCTCCATAGCCTTGGTCCGTAATCTGCTTTCCTCCTGTGACATTATGGTCAGGGCTTTTCCTGGGCTGTGAACACACTCCCACCCCTCCTTTCTCCATCTGCTTCATCCCCTCTACAGTTCAGTGCAGACAGCCCCCGTCCCTGTAACGGTGAGGAGGGTAGGGAGCTGGCAGCATTCCTCTCCCTGCTCCCTGCCATGCCCTGGCCTTTGGCCTTGCCCAAGCCAGGTCCAACATGCCACCATCTAGATGAACCAGAAGAGGAATATTCAGAGTATTTCTGTTAACCTGTAGCCAGGAGAGAGCTGCCAAGGAGGCCACGCTGAAACCTGAAGCGGCTGTTTTTCCTGAGACTCAGCACTTGGCAGGGAGAGCAGACGGACAAGTGGTGGAGCAGGGAGGGATGCAATTGCCCTGGGGAGCAGCATTGCTGGTGGAGGTGCCCAGGGAAGGTGTGCTGGCTTACCTGCTTGTCTCTGGGGATCCATCTCCATGTCCTCCTTGGCTGAGATTGCGAGGAGAGTCAAGAGCAGGTGACCCTTCCGTCCTTAGACGTGGCTCTCCCCTTGGTCACCCTCCTTGCACCATGTACCGAGCATCTCCTCCAGCAGCGAAAAGCAGTAACTGTTTCCCCCCTTGCGTTGCTCAGAAATGTCAGGAAGGTTCCAAGTGTCCCTCTCAGCTCATCTGCAGGGTTCGGCTGAGCCAGCCCGGGCAGCAGCACTCACCTTGCCTGGACCTTTTTTCCTTTATAGCTCAGTGTTATCTCAAGGTCTCTGGCACTGCAGCCGGCGCTGTGTTTGCCTTGCCTCGCAGCACCTGCCTGCCAGCCGCTCGCTTCCCACCCATCTCCCTCCCACTCCTGCAGGGGCTTGGAGGGGGTGGTGTGGGATCCCTCAGCTTGTGAGGAGTCCCTCCATAGGGATGCAAGTCAGCCCCAGGGAAGTGAGGGTAGGGGAAGTTGCCAAGCGCAGGGTGGTGGGAGAGATACTGAGGGACATCTATCCCATCATCTTTGCTTCCGCATCCCCTTGCTGCTGGGGCAGGACTGGGTGTTAAATTGAGTCAGGGACCAGGACACTGTCCCAGCCCGGTCTCTGCTGCCAGGACCAGCACTGGATATTTGGCCAAGCTGCCATTCCCTGCCCTGTCCAGGCAGCATCAGCCCTTCCAGCCGTGGGGAGAGCCAAGACTTCATCCAAAGCTGAGATGCTGTTAAAAATAGATCAGTTGTGGACTGGTTTTCTCCTTCTTGGTTCTTGGCCTGACAGCTCATTCCTCCCTCTGGGCTGTCTTTGAAGCTCTCTGGATGCCGTGAGACACAGGCTCCACGACAGCCTGCCTGCAGGGAGGTGTGGAGAGCAGAGAGCTGCAGAAATGTTCCAGGTGGCATAGCTGTCCCAAAAGTATTTAGTGGTTAGTGAGTGCTTTCTCCCAGGAAAGAAGCAATGCTGGAAAAAGAATCTGCTAAATAAATGGGGAAACGAAGCTGGGGGTGGAGGGACTGTTTGCCTCTCTGCTTGCATGTGGTGAAGGAACACAGGTGTCTGAGCACTCCTGGCCACAAAGCAAAGCTCACCTCTGCCCCATGGCTTCCTGGAGAAGACCTGTCAGGCTGCTGTCCCTGCTCATCCCTCAGCCAGAGCGATCCCACTGGCCCTTCCCCTGCACAGTTCTGCAGGAGCTCCTGGCACTGCTGCGGAGTCACTGTGTCCCAGGCTGGTCCTGGGCTGCTCGCCTCCAGGGAAAGGCCACGTCTCTCACTTTGAGAAGGGTGTTGTGGATCCCAGTTTCCTCTTGTACCCCTTTCCTGTCCTCCTAATTCTTTAATATACTTTTCCAGGTGTGAACACTGAGTCTCGAGACAGTTTTAAGACGCAGCTGTGAAACCTATTATCAGTGTCCCTTCTATCAAAGACGTGGTGTTCAGGGCTGCACGTAACCACTGAGCAATTAAACAGCAGCCCTGGTGATGAATTACAACTGAGACCTCCTGGGGCTAAATAAATACTGGCTGATAACTACCGATAAAATGAATTTTTGTGTGGTTTTTTTTGCAAAAGCACCCTTCCAGTATCTGCGCCCAGTCCTGGCACTGCACGTCTCCTGGGGAAAGTCACATTATCTGTGGCATTTCCATCCCCAGCACCTTGGGTTTCCAACCAGAGCTGGAAGAAAAATAAACTAAATCAATCCATGTCCCTGCAGGAGCCAGGAAAGGCAAGGCTAGGCAAAGGCAACACAGAGGTGGGTGAGGAGAGAGAGAAGTGACAAGCTGAGGTGTTGAGTAACAAGTTTGAATACCCTTTCCCCCAATGATCCCACCCTAAAGACATGAAAAAACTGTTGAGGTGCAGAGCATCCCTTGGAAAAACCTTCAGGACAGGAAGAGCTGCAGAGTGCTGGAGACAGAGTGGCAGGGACCCTGAGGTGATGTGGAGGAGAGCAGCAGGCTGGCAGTGCCTGGGCACCAGGGGAAGAGGTGTGAGCCCACCCGCACAGGCACCCTTACAGCCTCTGCCTGCAGAGGCTTCTGCTCTCCCAAGGGAGTTTGGAAACAGGCAGAGAACGGAATTTCTCAGAAAAATGATCTTTGCCAGTGACTTTGAGAGACTTCGGACCAGGTTTTGTCTGTGCTGGCATTTCATCCAGGGGCTTCTCTTCCCATGAGGGAGTATCAGTAGGGCTGGTGCTCTGCACCCCTGCGTGCAGCTTTCCCACTCCTCACTGGCTGCAGAGAACAGCCACACAGTCAGGGGAAAAGCATTTGGCTGAACATCCCATCTGCCTGGTTTGCAAGTGAAAATAAGGCTTGTCCAATGGCCAGCTCCACCCAGAGCAGAAAATCAGACCCTTTGGCAGAGTGTTGCTACTGTAATGAAACTGAGCTGTGCTGAGACTGCCAGTCCTTGGAAAGGGAAAGATTCCGTGTGGACTCAGAGAAGTTTGGGGATGGATCTGTCAAAACTGCTGCTGCTTAGGGTTTTTGGCACTGCCTGGGGACACCCACCACAGGTGAACGCTGCCCTGTGGCTGAGCTCACCCTCGGCACTGATTGCACCTTGTCTTCTCCCTGCAGCACACCCTTCCAGCACGGGATCTGTGTGGTCTCGCAGAGCCATGATGAAGCTCCTGCCTGTTTCCCCTCTCCTCCTGCTTCTCCTGACAACACTGGAAGCCAGACCAAAACCTGCAGGTGAGCCATGGCTGGTGGGGAGTGCCTGGAGGGGAGAGAAATGAGAACATCAGGGCGGAGGAGCCCTCGGAGGACAGTTTGCTGTGTGACGTGGGGGGACATGATGCCTCTTCTTTGGGAGCGTCCCCAGGAGGATGGAGGATCCCCCCAGCAGTGGAACCCAAACTTCCCAGCGCTTCCCCCGTGGGTGGGGGCCTGAGCCTCGTCCCAGCATGGTGGCTCTGATGCTGCTTGCTCTGGGCTGTCACCTCCTCAGCTGTGGCACAGCCCTGCTGAGGGCTTGTCACCCTCCTGCCCACGGGCTGTGACCTCGGCAGGAGGCACAGCTGTGAGGGAAATCCTCCTCCTTGCTTGACTGTCTGGGTGCAGGAGACAAAGCAAACCCAGAGGTGCCAGTCTCTCTCCTCCCAGGGCAGAGGGATCTAAATCAATCTTAGTTTAAAAACAGTGAAGGCACCAAATGGAGGAAGGAGCAGGTGTGTCTCAGAGACTTTCAGAGCAGTTGAGATTGGCATCATCCCAAAGGGACTCAAAGTGTTTCCTTACAATTAGGGCCCAATTCTCCCAGGCTTGGGTGCACACAAGCCGAGCAAAAGATGTTCATTTGCATGTCACTTGCTGAACACTCCCCCAGTTCGCACCAGAAGTAGCACCCTCAGGTTGTGAGGCTCTTTGGCTTAATCTCTGCCAAGGGTGTGACCTTGGCTTTGCTCTTTTCATTTCAACCTGTCTCACTTTTTGCCCTTAAACCACAGCCACAACAAACCACATCCAGGATGTGTCTCCCCAGCTGGCTGGCCCTGCTTCCTCTCTGCCACCACCTTCTGTGGATTTACTGGGCAGTGGGAAGGTGCTGGTCTGTGGGGGCTGCCCAAACCTGCTCTCTCCATCCCTCATGAGCACCCCCCAGCCCCCGGGCAGAGATCCCTCTGCTCCTTGAGGACAGCCACAGGACTGAGCCTTCTCTTTGCCTTCTCCTTAGCACTGAAGTGCAGGACGGGTCCCCTGGACATCGTGTTTGTGATCGACAGCTCCCGCAGCGTGCGCCCCTTCGAGTTCGAGACCATGCGGCGCTTCATGATGGACATCATCGGCAACCTGGACGTGGGCCCCAACGCCACACGGGTGGGGGTGATCCAGTACTCCAGCCAGGTGCAGAACATCTTCTCCCTCAAGACCTTCTTCACGCGGGCAGACATGGAGAGGGCCATCAACAGCATCATCCCGCTGGCCCAGGGCACCATGACGGGGCTGGCCATCCAGTACGCCATGAACGTGGCCTTCACCACGCAGGAGGGCGCGCGCCCTCTGCACAAGAGGATCCCCCGCATCGCCATCATCGTGACGGACGGGCGGCCCCAGGACCGTGTCACCGAGGTGGCCACCCAGGCCCGGAACGCTGGCATCGAGATCTACGCCGTGGGAATCCAGCGGGCAGACATGAACTCTCTGCGGGCCATGGCCTCCCCACCGCTGGAGGAGCACGTCTTCCTGGTGGAATCCTTTGAGCTCATCCAGCAGTTTGCCAAGCAGTTCCAGGACAAGCTTTGCGGTGGGTGAGAGCTGCGGCTGTGAAGCACCAAGGGGGGCCCTGGTGTCTGCTCCTCACCCGGCCTAGAAGGTGACCTTCAGAGGGGTGTTTGGGATGGCTGCCCATGCCTGGAGCAAGGTAGATGGGGAAGCGACCTCCCCAGTGAGGTGCCAGGACAGGGCACTGCACAGTGTCCGTGTCTGTGCACTGGGAAGCAGTAGGTGAGCACGGGGGCTGGCAAGGCTGGGGCTGTGTGGGTTGTCACACCGGCTTCTGCTGCAGGGACAGGGCATATGCCAGAGGCAGGGTCCCCATGTCCCTGGCGTGCCTCTGGGCCACTCTGAT
Source organism: Platysteira castanea (assembly GCA_013397175.1). NCBI lineage: Eukaryota > Metazoa > Chordata > Aves > Passeriformes > Platysteira > Platysteira castanea. Next base: position 2,051,240 of record VYXC01011106.1, on the reverse strand, counting down.
GCCTGTTCTGTCTTGCAGGGGTGGACATGTGCATGGAGCGGGAGCACGGCTGCCAGCACAGCTGCATCAGCACCCCTGGCTCCTTCTACTGCGAGTGCAACCCAGGCTACAGGCTCAACGTGGATGGAAAGACCTGTTCCCGTAAAAACCCTTTTTATTTTCTGAACTTTCATGGGGAGCTTCTAGTTACGGGTCCCATGGAGGGAAGCTGGAACATGGCAGAGGACCCGGAGAGGCCAGCAGCAGCCTGGGTGCTCTGTTCACTGAGCTCACTGCCTCCCGGGTCTGCAATGACTGCAGACATTCAGCATTGCTAAATCCTGGCCACCTCTCTGAGATGGGGCACTTGGGACTCATGTGGGCACAACCAGCTGCCTGTCAGGTGAGGGGGTCTGGGCAGTGAGAATTCACATCCCAGCACCAAAATGCGCCCTGATTTTTCCCTGGATTTTAGTGCGAAGCCATGTTAATTGATCTGACCACCACACCAGGACTTTTCCTTCTTGTTTCACGGTGCTGGGAGCTGCTTTGAAGCCCTGGAGCAGTCGTGCCCTGCTGCCCCGGGGAGTCTGGGACAGGAGGGTGATGGGTGTCCTGTTGCCCTGCAGCCATCGACGCGTGTGCGGACGGGAGGCACGGCTGTCAGCACCACTGTGTCAGCGTGCGGGGCTCGTACTCGTGCCGCTGCCGGGCCGGTTACTACCTCAGCCAGAACAAGAGGAGCTGCACTAGTAAGTGACTGTCTCCCTCCCCCGTCCCTTCTTCATTTGCTTCTTGTCCTCTCTCTCCTCTCGTCTTTTCCTTTCTGCCATCACTCTCCTTCTCTCCCCAGTGATTGATTACTGCAGCTTCGGAAACCACAGCTGCCAGCACGAGTGTGTGAGCATCCCCAATGGGCACTACTGCCGCTGCCGCAGCGGCTTCACGCTCCAGCCCGACAGCAAGTCCTGCAGGGGTAGGTCCCGGCGTGCTGCACGGCACAGGCTGTGTGTGTAACCCGTGCCTTTCTGTCCTGCCCAGCCCCAGGGGAAGGGCTGCTCCCAGACCACCCTGAATGGGGATAACCCCGTGCCCTTGGCTTGTCTTCCAGCCACCGACCTCTGCAACGGGGTGGATCATGGCTGTGAGTTCAAGTGCGTGAGCACAGATGGCTCCTACCACTGCGTGTGCCCTGAGGGCCAGCAGCTCCAGGCTGACGGCAAGACGTGCAGCAGTGAGTATCAGGACACAGCTCTTGACATTCTCCTCATTTGGGCTCTGCGCTCCTGGAGAGGGCTCAGCTGAAACTGGGCTGGGGGGCTCTGTCCCCAGCTGGGACTCGAAACTAGGCTGGAAGAGGGTGGAGAGCTGGCTGTGGTTGGGGGAGCATCCTGGTTGCTGTGGGGATGGATGTTTGTGTCCTCAGAGACGTGGCCCAGAACATGCAACAGCTTTGAGGATAGGTTCAGGGAAAGAGAAACCTAGGAAAGACTTTCACGGGGTGCTGGAATGTCAGTGGAGGTTTTTGGGCTGAGTCTGCTCTCCTTCCCAGCTGAAGTTCCAGGGTGCTCCCTCAGTGTCCCAAAGCCCCAGAGCTCAGCCCCAGGCACTTTCACTCTGACAGTGCCCACGGCCAGGCTGGTCCTCTCTCACCTCCCTCTGTGCCCACAGAGTGTGGAGCTGGGCACGTCGACCTTGTGATGGTGATCGACGGTTCCAAGAGTGTCCGGCCCCAGAACTTTGAGCTGGTGAAGCAGTTTGTGAACCGCATCGTGGACCTGCTGGAGGTGTCCCCCCATGGCACACGGGTGGGATTGGTGCAGTACTCCAGCCGCGTCCGCACCGAGTTCCCCCTCAACAAGTACCACAGCGCAGATGAGATCAAGAAGGCGGTGATGGATGTGGAGTACATGGAGAAAGGCACCATGACAGGCCTTGCCCTCAAGCACATGGTGGAGCACAGCTTCTCCGAGCTGGAAGGTGCCAGGCCTCTCTCCCACAACATCCCCAGAATCGGGCTGGTCTTCACAGATGGACGCTCCCAGGATGACATCTCCGAATGGGCCAGGAGAGCAAAGGAATCAGGTGCAGGGGGGTTGGGGAGCCCCAAACTGCAGTGCTTTGGGCATCCCAGGATGGTTCCTTGGGGTGGCTGTCTCAGGAGGAGCTGCAGCATCCAGCCTTGGGGAGCTGCATCCCAGAGCAGACGTGCTCTGTTGTGGTGGCAGGGTGCTCTGAGCAGCGTCCTTTGTGCAGCAGCCTGCACCACCACAGTGCTGCCACACTCCTGCCTGTCCTTCCCAAATTCCTGCTGTGTATTTGGGAAGCCCAGAGCAAATCCTGCATCCTCGGCTTCGCTCTGTCGGGGCTTGGGGCTGCTTGCTGCAGAGTGGCCAGCGCAGTGCTCAGGGTCTGTCCTTGCCATGCAGGGATTGTCATGTTTGCCGTGGGTGTTGGAAAAGCTGTGGAAGAGGAGCTGAGAGCGATCGCCTCAGAGCCAGTGGAGCAGCACTTCTCCTACTCGGCAGACTTCACCACCATGACCCACCTTGTGGAGAACTTCTCCCTGAATATCTGCCCAGGTGGGTGTTCCTGGCCACACCAGGGGACTCGACCCCAAGCCAGGGAAGCCCCTTCTGTCCCCACAGAGCCGGTGGGGTGGTTTGTGTCTGTCACCCTGCAACAAGTACCCCAAGGCTTAGCTGAGCTGGTGTGAGCCTAGGGTGTCTCAGGATCTCACCAGGCTGTTGTGGGTATAGAGGTGGGTCCGTGGGCAGGATTTGGAAAAGATGAAAGAGGGGGATTAATTAAAAAACACGGGGGGTTAATACAGAAGTATGAATGTGAGCAACCACCCCTGTGCCTTTGCATGGGCAGCAGCTGGGGGTGGCACCCTGCCTTGAGGGATGCTCTGAAGGTGGCCTGTGTCCTTGTTCAGACCTGTGCTTCTGTTGCTGCTGGGTACAGGGTCACTGTGAGGGCCTCCCTGCCCTGGGACAGGCTGGGGCTCCCCAGTGCCCTTGAGACCCCCACAGGGCTGCAGATACGGAGCCAACAAGCCCCCTGCCACCCCAGCTTAAAGGCAAAGCCCTGGCTCAGCCCTGGCTGTCCTTGGCACACTGTAACCACACGTGTGACAGCTCTGTGGGATGCCTGGTGGGATGCCTGGCAGTGAGCTTGCTGGATCAGCAGAGCAGCCTGGCAGACAGCAGAGAGGCTGATAAAAGGGCAAAATGGTGGGGAGAGCCCTGAGCCCTGGTGGGTGGCTGCAGGGACAAGGGGCTTGTCTGGGAACAAGGGAAAGCCAGGCCCATGGGGCCATGGTCTGACTGCAGCCAAACCCCCCCTGTCACAGAGGAGGGCAAAGGGGAGACGGAGATCCGCAGCCCCTGCGAGTGCGAGGCGCTGGTGCAGTTCCAGACGAACACCGTGGCCATCCTGCAGAGCCTGACCGAGAAAAATATCCTTTGGGGTGATGCCTGGGCTTGTCAGGGTGCAGGACAGCTGAGAACAGAGCACACAGGGCGGAGGGAGGGATAGATAAATGGGAGTGGGGAAAATTTAAGGCTCTTTTAAGGGGATAAAGCCCTTTGCCCAGCAGACACCCTGGCTCATGCTGTTTCCTTAGCACGTTCACTTGCTCAGATGACAGCCAGACTTGAAGACTTGGAAAAGCAGATTGCCAACAAGAAGTGATCCTGGCAGAGGGCTGCAGTGCTCAGCGGGGCACGGGGATGGATGTACAGTAGCTACATGACATTGTTATTGCTAGGTTATCGTACAGCATCGGCGTTTGTTCTTGTATTGCAAAATCCCCAGGGGAGCATGGGCTGTTACTTAAAAAACCAAAAAACCCTAAAAACACACAAAAAGGAACTTGAACAAAGCCCCTACTGCAAAGCCAAGGGGTTCAGCTGTTGTTCCTTGGCAGGTCTGGGATGAGGGGGAGCAACTCTGTGGGCAGGCTGGTCATTGGACAGACATGACACCTGGTGTCCCCCAGAGTGACTGGGATGGCACAGTCCCCCCTGGACGCTGGCAGGCTGCTTTGCAAGAGAAAAAACCTACAGTGGTGTCACCCTGAGAGCTTCTGTTGTCTCAGCATCTGCTGCCAAGTGGTGGGGCAAGGACAGCTGGGCGGTGCAGGCAGCACAGGGGGTGCCTGATGCCCAGCTGGCTCCCAGTGTGGTGCCCAGGTGGGCTCCCATGGGAAGGTGGGCAGCAGGAATTCTTGAATCCCCTTGCCCTGGTTTGGCAGAATAGTTTGGAAATCGGTATTAATCTTGTTTGGTTTTATAATCACATAGCAAAATGGTAACTATTCTTCCTATCAATATCTATGTGTGTGTGTGTATATATATATATGTGTATTTAATTCTGAGAGCAGGGCAGTGCTATTTTTAAACTCTTCTTTTACATAAAGGAATTTCTATCCTGACAATAAACACCCTGAAGATTTGTATGACATGTTCCTCTCCTTTCAGCTGGGCTGCAGGGTCACAGAGGTACCTCTGTGCCAGAAGTGGGGTCTCTGGCTTTTGCAGTGTCTCCTGTCCCCAGGATCCAGAAATTCTTTGGGAAAATCTTTGCTCTGTGGCACCCCAGAGTGCTGCAGGCCTGGCCTCAGCTGGAGGGAGCCAGCATGGCACAGATGCTGTGTCCCCATGGGCAGGGTTTGCTTTGGAGCCTGTGCTTGTGGGAGCACAGGGAGCTCCGAGCTGAGCTGGGCAGGGACCCACAGCCCTGCCAAGGTGCCATTGCAGCCGCTCTGGGGTGGGTGCTGGGGTAAGGGGACCCCCGGGATCTGCTCCTGATGATCCCTGCAGACTCCACAAAGAACACCACTGACAGCAGGACTCCGCTCAGGGCAGTCTCCTTTCCCTTGATTTTCTCTCTCAGCACAAGAGTGCATTTAGTTCCTTTCAGGGGATANGGGAGGACAGGACTCTGAGCAACCTGGTCTGGTGCGAGGAAGCTCAGGTTTGGAAAGGGTGCTTTCCAACACAAACCATTCAGGGGTTCATTCTGTGGTGAATGAATGAACATCGACCACAAGTCATAACTGAGATCCAGGAAGTGCTACAGTTGACAACCAGTGAACATCACTCTCAGCACCAGACACCGGAGAGCACCCCTGTCACCCTGCTTGTCGCCGGGTCCCTGATATTCCTGTCAGTCCTGAGTGGTCCCTGCTGCCTGGATCTCGCCATCCANCACTGAGGGTGGTGAGGCACTGGCCCAGGCTGTGCACAGAAGCTGTGGATGCCCCATCCCTGGGAACATCCAAGGCCAGGGAGGACAGGACTCTGAGCAACCTGGTCTGGTGGGAGGAAGCTCAGGTTTCGGAAGGGTGTGTTCCAAGGCAAACCATTGAGGGGTTCATTCTGTGATGCCGTGACCACAATTCACCAGAATGAGAGGTCTGCTGACCACACGTAGACACATGGTTAGCACAGGAAGTGCTCCAGCTGACAAAAACTAGCATCACTCTCAGCACCACACATCGGAGAGCACCCATGTGACCCTGCTTGTCGCTGGGTCGCTCATATTCCTGTTGGTCCTGAGTGGTCCCTGCTGCCTGGATCTCGCCATCCATCCCTGGAGGATGCTCCCTTTTGTCCCAGTGAAGGTACAGTGCCATTCCATGGAGCTGGACACTCCTGGACTTCCTGGGTGGGCTGGAGCTCTGTGGGGATGGTGTGGGACAGGGACCCCACTCCCAGGTTTTGCTCCCTATGCAGGCTGTCGCAGACACTGAGCAGGAGATGGAAATTGATATGAAGATTGATACAGAGGAGAGTATGGATATAGATGTAGAAGAGACTGGAGAGGAAGAGATGGAGCCGGACGTGGAGGAGATGGAGGAAGAGATGGAGGTGGAAATGGAGGATTATGTTGAAGACATGGAAGTGGATGAGAAAGGTGAGGAGGAGGACATGGTCTTGGGATGAAGACCAACGCCAGCAGCAGGACAGGCAGGTGCTCCCAACACGCCCTGCCCACAGGCAGAGCGGGTCCCCTGCTGCCAGGCTGGGGCTGGGCTGGGTGCCCCACTCAGGGACACGGTGCCCCGGGGGAGCCCTGGATTCTGGAGGCACAAGCACCACCCCTGGCCTGCCCTGTGCTTGCTTTGGGCCAAGCTTTGGGTCCCACCGCCTGGGGCTCAGCCCCCAGCCCCAGCCAGGCTCAGTCCTGGCAGCAGAGTCCGGCTCTGCCAGCGTGTCCCGGGCTGGGGGCACAGGGAACAGCCCTCAGGGCTGCACTGGAGGGACGGAGTCACCTGCTTTTCTTCCAGGACTGATGGAGACGCCACACAGAGATGCCACCCTTCTGGATGTATGTTTTAGAGAGTGTTCTTCAGTAGTCTTCTGTATATATGTTTTATAGATTTTTGTTGTTACAAAGATTCTTACAATGTAAATACATGGTATAGTTCATTGTTGTTTCTGCTCTTCTGTAGACAAGAAATCTTTATTTTTCATACCCAATACCTCAATTCCTTCCATTTTCTTCGGGCGTAGGCGGCGTAGGCAGCACAAGCAGCACGAAGTTGTGGTTTCCTGTTGCTCCAGGCTGGACACCTCTGAGCTGTGCTGGGTTGAGAGGTAGCTGTGTTCCACTTAGAGGTCTGTACAGACATGGTGTTTGCAGAGGCAGAGCGCACAGGATCTTTCCCGGGGGATCCCCTGTGTGAGTAGGGCTGATCCCGCGTGGCCCTGCAGAGCCTCATCCAGGCACTTCACTAGGTGGCACCAGACACCAGCGCTGAGCCTGAGGCCGGGCTGCGGGAACTCTCCTCTCCCGGGCACCCCGAGGGGCTGGAGCCGGCCCGGAGCTGAGGGGAGCTTCCTGAGCCATGAGCTGGGCAGGGATGGAGGGAGGGGTGATGGATGGATGGATGGATGGAGGGATGGACGGATGGATGGATGGATGGATGGATGGATGGATGGATGGATGGATGGATGGATGGATGGATGGATGGATGGATGGATGGATGGATGGATGGATGGATGGATGGATGGATGGATGGATGGATGGATGGATGGATGGATGGATGGATGGATGGATGGATGGATGGATGGATGGATGGATGGATGGATGGATGGATGGATGGATGGATGGATGGATGGATGGATGGATGGATGGATGGATGGATGGATGGATGGATGGATGGATGGATGGATGGATGGATGGATGGATGGATGGATGGATGGATGGATGGATGGATGGATGGATGGATGGATGGATGGATGGATGGATGGATGGATGGATGGATGGATGGATGGATGGATGGATGGATGGATGGATGGATGGATGGATGGATGGATGGATGGATGGATGGATGGATGGATGGATGGATGGATGGATGGATGGATGGATGGATGGATGGATGGATGGATGGATGGATGGATGGATGGATGGATGGATGGATGGATGGATGGATGGATGGATGGATGGATGGATGGATGGATGGATGGATGGATGGATGGATGGATGGATGGATGGATGGATGGATGGATGGATGGATGGATGGATGGATGGACGGAGCTCATCATCAGGCTGAAAGTTTTGCATCACCTGGTGGGGGACTAGGGCTGCTTTGCAGGGCACGAGCTGTTCCTTGGGTGCTTTGTGCACCCAGGTTAGGCTGGGGGATCAGGGGCTACTGGCCTCCCTCCTTTCCCTTCCCAGGGAATACTGGAGAGCCTTGCTCAGGCTGGGAAAGTGCAACGTCTGCCAAAGCATCCTCAAGCATCACACAACTGGGGCCTTGTGGCTTCAAAAGGAGGGTCACAAAGTGGTTTTCATGGAGAAGAGCATGAGCCATGTGGGGTGGGGACTGCCCTGTGGGGTGCTGGGGCAATGGGTACTGCACACGTAACAGAATGCAACGTGAGGACTGCAGGCAGTCCTGTGCCCAGAAATGCCTGTGTCCTGGTTATTCCATGGGAGATTGCAACAAAAGGATTTCACACTTTCCCCCCTGCTCTGAATAAAGCACTATAGAATGTTCTTCAGGTGGATTTCTTCCCCTCCAAATCTTCTCTGCAGCTTAATCCTAGCCTAGCTCCTTGATCTTTTCTCCTCCCTTGGAGGCATAGGTCCAAGCACGACCTCAGCCAGATTCTGGCACCAGCTGGGAGCACAGCACTGTCCTCTCCTGCCCCAGCAGCAGCTGAATGGCAATGGATTGCCTAAAAATTAATCCAATGCTTGTATTTCTCGTTAAAAGTGCTACATTGTTGGTGCACAGTCCAGAAAATCTTTTCGAGTTGTGTGAGAAACAAAGCCCACTCCTCTTGCGAGGTTTTAAAATTTTATTAGGGGACAAAGTCAACAAAGCTAAAGCAGCAGTGCTGGGTGTGTGACCATAGCCAGAGGTGCGCTGTCTCACACGAGACTTCAGGTTTATATACTCCAGGTGTTGCATCAGCCACATACACATGCATACGTCAGAGCACATACTCAGAACTTTTCAGAAACTATTTAACATTTTCTTAAAACGGATTAACATGTTCCCTCAGCCATCCTGACTTTAGAGCATGGGCAGTTTAACTTGAGGGTCCAGGAAATGGTGTTTTTTCTGCCACACTTCCTTGCCAAACATCCTGCAATCAGGCTGGTGGGTTCCCTTTGTTCCTGTCACTGCGAGCCAAACACCACCACACCTGCACAGCAACACCAGCTTCTAATATTTGTGAAAGCCAGTCTTTCAAAGCACATTTATCACAGGTTGGCTGTATCTTCTGCATGTTATTTAATAAATGACTTCACAAAGAGCTAAATGCAGCCACAGAGTCAACAGGGAAATTGGACAATAATTAACAGATACCGGGTTAGTTGAGGTCCAGTTAACGGGGCCCATTGGAACTTGAGAATGGAAGTCAGAGCAGGAAAGGGCACAGTGAGAGGCCCACCGTGCCCTGGATGGAAAGTGGCACCTCCAGGGGCTGGATCAGTGCAGTGGTGGGGGGCTCAGGGGCTGCACAGAGCACGTAGGGGTGATACTGGGCTTTGGCTGCTCTTTATCCCTGCCTGGCTGCCAGATCAGGGGCTGCCCTTTGCAGGACTGGGTGGGGTTTGGCTGTGGAAGCCTTCCTCCTTCGGGGTATTCCCAGAGCCTGTTTCCAGGACAGCCTGGGTTCCTGCCAGCCCCAGAAGTCCCAAAGAAATGTTTCAGGAACCCTTTACATAAGCTGAGGGGGACATTGACCAACTGGTGGGAAATGGAGTAACTTCCCATTGCCCAAGGGAGGAAAGAAAACAGATTTACTTGGAGGCCAGGGCAGGGTTACAATTTCCTTGGGAGGGAGGAATGGGTTGGGGATTGAAGAGTGGTGGGACCTTTGCCATCCAAACCAGGAATACAGCCCCTAATTCCACAGCCATCAAGAGTCAGGGGTCAGTCAAGTTGTCCTTGTGCTGCATCATGGCTGATGACAGGGCTGGAAGGAGAGGATTATCCTACCCCAGAGAGGTCAGCCACTTTCTTCCAGCACCAACCTGCTTCCTACGTGGCAGCACGACCCAGAGGAGATGCTGGGGTTCAGGTGACCCTCCCACAGCGCTTGAGAAAGACTCACTCTTGGCTCAAGCCAAAGCTGTTTTCCCTACACCAACTTACGCTCCCAGTGGGGCAGGAGCCAGGAGGGTTTGCGGCTGGGGCAAGTTACCTCTGTGAAAAACCAGAAGGATCATCCCTGGGAAGGCACAGGAAGCCTCATGCTGATCTGGATCATGCTGTAGGGTTTGGTTTGCAGGGCCATGTGCAAGCATGGTACAGGTGGAAACCCATTTAACAGACCCCCAGAAGGGAACATGGTCACCACAAGGGTTTCCCCTGGAAAGGACACCTGGAGAAGACACCTGCCCAGGAGAAAGTAGCTCCACTGCCTCCAGCCTGTCAGTGTGGACAATGCCCTGGCTCATCTCCCCTCGGCTTGTCCCTCAGCCCCAGGTGTGGCTGCAGGCGTCAGTTGTGCAATGGAATGGCTGCTTTTTGAGCAATCAAACAATCGCCTTTGAAACTTGCGCAAAAGACCTTTCCGGAAAACACAGCGCAAGAGGCAGAGGGAAAAAGTCCAAACATTGGCACGTGCCCAGCCCTTCTCCCCACCCCCATCCTCCCCAAGGGTTTAAATGTTGGTGTCCCCCACCTCTCACGCTCGCACCTCTCGGGGACACGGCAGCATGAAGGCGGTGGCCGCCCTCCTCCTGGCGGGGATGCTCATCCTCTGGGCAGAGCTGCCAACAGGTAGGAGATGTCCTAGGACAAGGTACGGGGAGGAAAAGCGCAGGTGCTGGGAAGGAGCCACGCTTACACGGATCCTGTGGGAGGGGAGCGGGGAGGAGAGGGGTGTTTGCCGGGCAGCATCTCCCCAGGACCCCTCAACAGTCCCGGAGCAAACCAGTCCCTCCTCCTGCAGGCAGCGCCTGGTCCTGCCCCGCGGTCCGCTTCGTCTGCGCGCTGCACAACCCGCCCAACCACTGCTTCGTCGACCGGCACTGCCCCCGCGGCAAAAAGTGCTGCCGGACCTTCTGCGGGAGGAAATGCCTCTCCAAGCCATCCCCCGTCTCCTACGGTAGGAGCTGCCGGGGAGCAGAGCGGGGTGTGATGGGGCGGCTCTGGGCCGGGAGCTGTGTCCGGCTGCCAGAGCCCCCCGGGTCAGGCTGGTGGACAAACATGTGGGCTAGGGTGAACACCACACCCAACCTCTTTCTTTCTCTCCCTTTCCTCAGTGTGAGCTCCGGCTCCCAGGATGGACTGAGGGTCCTCTCAGCATTCCCATCCCATCTCGGCTCCAGGATCACTCCGTGACAGCTGCCGCGCAGTGCTGCGTGTCATCCACTTCCCTTCTCCCGGTGCTTCCCCACCGCTCTTTGAGCAAATAAAAGAGGCTTTTCCCAGGGGTGCTTGTGGTGTGTGACTCCTTTCCCCACCTCCTTCCCCTTCTCCCCATCCTGACACACAGTCCGACTGCTGCTTGCACCCTGGAATTTCTGCCAGGGAAGAAGATGAGAACAGTCTGGCTGCACACGTGCAGTGTGGTTAGGGGCTGGCTTGGGGGAGAAAATCCATCCAGAGGCATACACCCTCCAGGAGGAGAGAGCAGTGGGAAGAGACAGGAACAAAACATGACGGGTTGCTTTAGGAAGGCTGGAAGGGGCCCTGGAGAGCAGTGTGTCCTCCAGTCCACCCCCAGCTGGACAGGGCCATCGAAGGGGACTGACCCTGCCTGCCCAGGGGGATACAGAAGGCAGAGCCCCCCTATAAGTACCCTATTTGGGGCACATCTGGAGAGCAGAGGAGGGGGGTTACACAGACCCAAACCACAAATGGTGCTGAACCCCTCACTGATCCTGAGCTGCTGGGGAAAATTCAGCCGAAGAAACTTGCCTGGGAAAGCCTCAAGCCAGGGCAATAAAGTCATAGCTCCAAGGGGTTCTTGTAATTTTTGTATAGCTGAATACTGGGGACAACAAACTCAGGAAATGCCAAGAGCCACGAGCAGAAGAGAGAGTGTGCAGCCCGAGGGACCTGCTGGCCTCTGGGCAACAGCAGAACCAGGCACTGCCGCCGTGCTCTGCAGGGGCAGAGCATCACCCAGCCTAGTGCCCACAGAGGGCCGGCCAGCCCGCCCCAGCGCACTGCTGATGCCCGGCTCGCATGTCCCGTTCTCAACAAGCAGTCCCAGCCCAGACTCGGGAGGAGCTCGGTCTGTCTGCACACACCGGAGGGAACAGAGAGGAGCTACTGCTGCGTGAGAGCTGAGCTAATGATCCCCGCGGCCAGGCGCGGGCACAGCGGTCTGGAGAGCAGCACCAGCTGGCCAGATTTTAAACCACCCACATACACAGCAGGATGAAGACTCTGGCTGTGGGATTGACACCTTGCATGGTCCCTGGTAGATGCTGGAAGCTTCCTGGCCGAGACTGAGGGGAGCATCTGCTGGAGCGAATCCTATGGTCACGTCTATGAAGGTGACTTTCTCCCTGTGGAGGACCTAGAAGGAGGCAAAGACTCAGGAATTACTCTCACTGAGAAAAAAGAAGTCCTAGGGTGAAAAAACCAACTCTTTGCTCAGCCTGGCCACGGGAGGGCAGAGAGAACTGGAGAGCTCACGCAGCTGGGGAGGCTGAAAACGCCGGGTGATCCAGCAGGGACAGGCAGAACAAGACCTGGGAGCTCATCAGCCAAACTCAGTGTAAAACTAGACATCGTTTCTGGCCAGTGTAGGGTCCTTGCAGGGGAAAACTATCCCTGACCCCAGCCCAGCCCTCTGCGCAGGGAGAGCTGTGCCACACGAGCCGCGGGGCTCCCCCAGCCATCCCCGCATCCCGGCACGGGGCTGGCGGCAGCCAGGGCAGAGCAGCCTGATTACACCTCCCGCGGTCATTAGTCACAGATCACAGCCCTCCTCCTCCATCAGCACCAGCTATTATCAGCTATTAAGCAGGCATTTCCATACAGCTGGCTAATTTGATAATGCCGCAATTATCTTGGTTTGTTAACAAGATTAAATTGCTAATTGGTTTGATTAAGCACAGAGCTCCAGGCATGGGGTGCCTCTCAGCTGGCCCTGCATAACCCGATGGAGGCCGTGCCCAGGGCAGCAGCTCCTCTGCAGAGACAAGGAAATGGCAGGGAGGGTTCGTCCTCCCAAAACCTGCTGCCTGAGGTATCCAGATCTCCCTGGGAGAGGTCCCTCTTCCTGCTCTGAGACAGCTTTGCTCATGTCACCACTGTCACCCAGCTGCCGGCCCAGGAAGGCGGGAGGAGGTGGCTTTGGGCCAGAGGATGCTCTGGGGACATCTAGTCTGTCTCAGACCTGCTGCTTCTGTTTTGGAGCCCTGCAAGTCAGAAATCCCAGAGGCAATGCACCAACTGTGCCTCCACCTGCAGCTGTGTCAACAAATCCTCTGCCCTTCTCCTCCCAGGCACAGGTCCCTGCCTCCTGTGCACAGCATTTTCAGCTATCACCAGCTGTCCTGGGGAGCCCCCAGCCCTGGATTAGACCCACCTCTACCTCCCCATGCAGCAGCACCCACCTGGGAGGAGCTGGGCAGCGCTCCAAAACACACACAGGTCAGGATCACTGACTGTGGTAAGCTCCTGGCAGTGTGCATTGGCTGAAATCCTTTGGATCCAGGTCCCTGGGGAGGAAGGGAATTTCCCTCTTTGTTCTAGGTAGGTGCCAGCAAGACAATGGGAAAAGCAGTGAGTGCTGTGCCACAGAGATCCTTCCCACATCACTTGTTTCCCCAAGGCCAGAGCAGCCTGGAGATGCTGAAGGTGTTCATTTTCCTGCCTGGGGCTTACCACAGCTCAGGACTCACTCCTTCTCCTGGGACAGGCCCACCAGGTCTGGTGCTGAGAACGTGGGCAAAGGCTGCACTCAAGGACCCAGCCTGGAGTGAGAAACATCCATCAGGGCACGTCACAGCAGCAGCACCACTGCAGGGCAGGCAGCAGGTCTGGCTTGCTCCATCTCCCCTCAAAGCAAAGGCTTTCAGGCCACTTTTGGACAACTCCCAAAGGAAACAATCCAATACTTCCCAGCATCCCAGGGGATGGAATCCAGAGTGTCTCTCCAGGGATCCATCAGCACCACAGAGTGTCCTTGCACAATGTCCTTTGCTCCACTCTGAAATATACACAGGACAGAGGATGGAGGAGTCAGGTCTCACCCACAGCACTGCAGAACATCTTTAACATTTTCTTGGAGCCTCTCCCTGCATATGTTATGGTCTGGCTCGGAAGCCTGGCTGGTTGGGGTCTGAATACAGAACAGTTTGGTGCTCAAGGATGATGTGAGACCTTTTCAAGAGATGATTCAAACCAGCCTAATAAGAATTACTACAGCTTTGACAACCTTTGAAAGGGGAGGGTTATTTAGCTAGCCTGGCTTAGGAGTGGGAATCTGTAGTCCCAGCAGGATCTCAGCAATCACATCAGTTCCAGAGGAGAAAATACCCTGGGCAGAACAGATCCACTCAGCAGCAGCTCTGCCCATGGTCAGGAGCCACGCACAGCCCTCATCATTCCTGCTGAGGAGCACCAATATTCCAGGAGGGAAAAGGAGTCAATAGCATTCTTCTCCCCACTATAAAGCAAATAGATACACACCTCTGCAGAAAAACAAACCATCCTCACAGTTAAAGGTCAACAAATGTATGAATTCACCCTGTGCTTTCGTCTGTGGGATGATTTATACAAACTCAGCTCCTCACCTGGACCAAGACCCTCTCCAGTGGCAGGGGTAGGGTGGTCTGGGCCAGAGCTGTCTCACACCAGCTGATGCCCTCGAGCATTTTCTTTCTGAAGACACAAGGGTGCTTTGGCTTACACGGCCAGGATACACCAGTAACCTTTCCCAGTGCCCTGCCACCCTCGCCAGTGAGTGGCAACACAGGACACCAGCTCCCAGCGTGCTGGGAGGGCAGAGGGGGATCCTGGGGTTCCGTGGTGGAGGGAGGCTGCGTCTGCCTCCAGAGAACCTTTGAGAGCAGGGATGGAAGCTGTCCCTTCTGCCTGGCCCTGGCACATCACCCCAGCTGTGCACTGCCCCCAGCCCCCTACTGACTGGAGATCCCCACAGCTGGGGGCTGGCAGGGGATGGAGCCACGGCTGAGGGATGCCAGAGCAGCCCGTTGTGATTTCTCTCCTGCCTAAAGTGCTGCCAAAGCTCACAAGCTGCTTGTGACGAAGCCCTTCAGTCTGGCAGGGAGCAGCTCTGCCTGCCCCAGCCAAGAGGCAGCAGGGCTGTGCTGAGCTGCTTGGCTCCATCCCCCCTCCATCCCACCAGGAATCCTCAGCAGGCTGGTCTTTGCTGCAGCTGCACAAGGTTGTGCACACCCTGGAAGCCTTTCAGATGCTGGCAGGACTTCTCTGAGCTGGGGAGCCAAAAGGAAGGCAAAAGACATGAGGCACTGACAGCATCCTGTAGCTGAGGGAGATCCCTACGTGCCAGCAATCCTTTTCCCCATGCAGAAAGAGAGAAAAGGAGACATCTCTTTCCTCTGCAGTGAGCCACATGGCATGAAGACATATCTGAGAGCTCAGTAGGAGGCTGGCAGTGGCACAGGCAGGGCAGCTGGGCTTCCTTGTGTCCCATGGCAGGCAGGGCAGCTGGGGTCCATCATCCCTGCCCTCTCTGTAGCCCCATCTCTCAGCAGGGCACTCCCTCCACAGTCCCTCAGAGAGGCTGATGTCTGTGCTCAGCCAAGCAGCTGGGATGTTCCACAAATAACAGCTCTGGCAAAGGCTGGTGAAACACTCAGAGACTCACATGAAGCAGTTTGCAGGGAGGAAACCAGTTCCCATAGGCACCAGGCCTGTGCCAGCCCCTGCTCAGCACCAAACTGCAGCACAGATCCCACCTCATGGCCCTCACATGGTCATAAACTCACCATCACTCCCAAATCCACCAGCACAGCAACAAAGGTACCTGCACACCCCTCCCAAATGGGGCTGCTCACCTGCAGAGAGCCCCTCCCAGCTGAAACCCTTGCCTCCCTACAGCAAAGTGTTCTGGAGGAGGAGGGTAGGCTATTTATGCTATAGGGCAGCCCGATGAGCTTCTCTCTCTCCCCAGCTCCAGCCACGCAGGGGAAGCCATTTCCCAGCTCCTCTGGGTCCCACCAGCAGTGTTGCACGGGGGAATTCCTGTCTCTTCAGCCCTGCCTGTGCCAAGGCACACACAGATGCTCCTTTCCCTGACATTATGTAGGTTAATAACATGCAATGTGATGGCAAGACACAGGGAACCGCAACGCGATGTCAATATTTAGCTTTTACACATTTGGCTAATTAGGAAGCAACCTGTGATTCCCTGAGAAGGAGGCAGGGCTGCTTTGCCCCTCTCCCTCCCCTTCTGTATGTTCCCCGTTCAGATGGGATAAACGTCAGCTCCCTATTTCTGGAGTTCGCTGGTCGCAAACGGTCTGTCCCAAAATGCTATTCCCAGGCAGTGGATGTCAGAAATCATTATACTAAATAAAGCTTCATGAATGATTCATGAGGCTGGATTTCACATTAATCAGGGAGAGACGGGCACAAGCAGCAGAGCATCGCAGACCGCCCTGTTGTGCTCCTGCACAGCCGGGCAAACAGGAAGCTTTGGACCTTCAAGGCGAAAATCAGAGATATGGTGCCAATCAGAGGAGCACCCTGGTCCCAGCATGATTAGAGCCCGACCCAGCAGAGACCGAACGAGGCAGAGGACTGTTGCCCAAATACCTTTCTGCTTCAGGAACTCCTGTGACTCGATCGTGTTAATGAGCCCAGGGCAGCCGGCTGCTGCTCCGAGCATCCCGAGAGGCACGACTGCTTTCTGCATGAGCTCGGGACTCCTGTACTGACTCCCCGGCTCTGTGCACGATGGCCTCTAAAAATAGAAAAATGCTTCCCTGAAATGTCAGCAGGAGGCTCTTTCCAGGGCTCAGGCAAACGGGGCTTCTGCCTGGATGCCATGCTGCATCCCAACAAACCAACGGGCATCTTCTCGGGACACAAATGCTACTTCCACTGCTCCAAGACTTTGGAAAAAAGGTAGATGTGTCCTCTCTTGGTACCTGAATCTGCCTAAAACGGCAAGCCCTGAACCCTGTCAGGATCAGTGAAAGAATGACGGGTGCCCTCAACATTGCAGCTGGTAGAAGGAGGTAATGAAACATGGGATCCTGTGTGCATTTTGCAGGAGCAAGCACCCATGCCTCCCCCAGCCATCCAGACTCAGCCAGCAAGCTCTCATCCACCTGCATCCTGCCTCCTTGGCTTCTCCTCTGCTGCTTGCTCGAAGATTCCTGGTAAAAAACCTTCAAAACTACAAAAATCTAGTGACAAGCAGCCAGGATGGCTGTACAGCAGGGAAAAATCCATAGCCAGCATAGCAAACCCAGGCTCTGACATGGAGACAGCAGTGATTCTCCATGCAGCAGCAGAGGAATATCTATCAGGAGACTCAGGAGCTGTCAGACACCCCTGCTCCCTGCTGCCGTGGCTCTGCAGCCTTCCCAGGGCTGGCAGTGAGTCACCAGCCCTGAACCACAGAACCACAGCAGGGCTGATCCGCTGCCAAGGGCACCTGGGGGGCTTAGGGGGTCCCCTGCCAGTCTGGCCCCCCAGAGCCACCCTGCAGCCCTGGGTGTCACATCACCCCACTCCCCAGCACTCCAGCACCACCACCCCCACATCCTCTGCCTTGGACTGAGGTGTCCTGCCCTTGCTGGGATGGTATCCACAGGAGGGAGCGGCAGAGATGGGATGAAGGAAGCCAGTGAGTCCTCGGCATCCTTCAGAGCCTCAAGACCTGAAGACACTCTGGCAGCAGAGCTCTCCCACCACCTCCAGCACTGCCTGAGCCTTCTGCAGAGAGCCCAAAAGGCAGCATCCATGCAGAGACAGGAGAGCAGACCCTTCCCTGCACCCAAGCATCTCCAGCTGTAGCTGTTCCTTCATGTCCCTGCCAGGACAGAGGCAGCTGGAGGCAGAGCTGGAATGGGAGTAGGGTGCTCACCCAGAGGCCCAAACCCCTGGGGCACCTCCACCTGCAAAACTACAATAGTCAAAATTCATCAGCAATTTATATTTGGGAAATTTTCACCTGTGTCATCACAGCTGGGAAGAGACTGAAGAGCCCCAAGCCCAGTGGCCACTCTCTGTCTCCAGCTCTGGGGAGAGGCAGAGCCTTGGGGCAGGTTTGCTGCCCCAGCTTCCACCAGTGCCAGGTCCACACCTGGGTTTGCTGTGGGGTGAAATTATCCACAGGATCAGAGAAATCTCAGAGAAATCACCCTTTAACTTGACCCCCTTATTGCATGAAAAGACTGATTTCCAATATGCCTCATTGTATCATTTCTAAATACTAATTTATAAGGCAGTGCAGCACAGGGGCAGGTGATGGACCTCCCTGCTCCACCCAGCCTGGCCTTGCTGGTGGGAATCAGAGGCCACCTCTGGCTCCCTCCGTGGCCATGGCCTTGGCTGTGCACAGCTAGCAAAAGCAAAATGCAGGGCAACTCTCTTCACTGCAGAGTCAAAGCTCGGCTGCACTCTTGGTCACTCACATCATTCAGCCTGCAGTATTGCAAGATTTAATTACAATTAAAGTTGTGCTTCCATCTTCACCTGTCCCTCTCCTGGCAGAGAAAGCAAGAAGTGAGCCCATGCTGTGTGTGCAAGTGTGGGAATGATGACTGGGTTTTGTGGCTTTCTCTGTACTGGTAAATGAAGTGTGACTGGGCTGACCCTAACACCAAAGATGGATGTCAGGGAACAGAGCAAGTCCTGCTCTTAACTTCTCCTCTGACACCATGCTGCCCTTCTGGCAGTATCCCTGCCTGTGGCAGCTCCTAGCCACGCTAAGAATGGTCTGGAGAGGGCTTGGCCCATGGGAAACCCTGGCCCAAGGTGCTCCAACAGGTTAATGATGAGCCTGGAAATAGCCTTTGTGATGAGTTCAATTTTGGTGATGTGTCCCTGGTGTTGGAGGACGGTGAGGCAACCTGGGGCTAAGACAGAGAGGACAGGGGGGATGCAGTACATGGAGATTGCAGGTTGCTGTACGATGGAGGCAATCCATGCGCTCAAGGCATGTGGGAGCCCACCAGACAGTAAATTAGTGCTCTGAAATGCCTGACCTTACACTGCAGCATCTCCCTGCTCCCTCGCCGGAGGCTCTCCATCTATATAAAAAATAGCTGCTGCTTTGGTACGACTCTCCAGATTTTCTCATGTTTCCAGTTAGAGTTTCAGAGTCCAGCTGAAAGCCAAGGTCTACAGTAAGTTCAGTGGATGTTCATTAATCTTCCCTGGCTCCGGCACCCCGTGGGCTCAGTAAAACTCGAGCCCAGAAGAGTTCCAGGCTGTCAGAGGGATGGATTGGTGCAGGCCATACTGAGAGCCTGTCCCAGGCCTGCTGCAGGTGGGTTCCAACAAATCACCTTACTGCAGGGGGCTGGATATGCAGGTGTATCCAAGGGCTCCAGAGACTGAATGAAGCTGGTTAATTAATTTCCAGCATGGATCAGGCTGATATCCCCCTGTCAGCAGCATCTACAGACACCCTGTGGCTCTGGGAGGAAGATGGGGGTTGTAGGGATGGAATCCCCTGGAGTTTGTGTCCCCACTTTTCTCCTCCTGCTCAGAGGATGCTGCTCTGCTCAGCTTTCTCTCCCATCACCCCATGAACTGGCCCCAGGGAGAGGCATGGAAACTGGGACAGCTGATGGCACAAGAATGGGAACAGCCAATGGCATGGGAAGGAAAAGCCCAAACCCCTCCGGCTAGAGCAACTCCCTCCCAGAGCTCGGGGAACAAACACACCAGCGAGCACAGAAACCACCAGGAAAAAACAATATTAAGGAAAGCCCATGTATTCAGTATTAAGTCTTTGCCACCGAGAAACACAAGCCCAGGCTTTTGCGTCTGCCCTAATTTAGCTCTTTCCCTCTGGAAAGGACTATTTGTGAAATGCTTTGTGCTCATGTCCCTGGCATTAATCAGCCCCTGTCAGCCGCCGGCTCCGCGGATCCCCCTGCACTCGCAGGTGCGCTGCTCTATCCCACCCTCCCACGTGGCAGGTACCCAGCAGCTCCGGCCTTTCACAACAGATATCCAAGGGGCTCAAAAGTGCTTGAAGATTTTTCTTTTAATTAGAGGAGCTCTGGAGACATGCTATATTCATATGTATTTCCTGCTATTTTTTAATTTATTGCTACATCAGCTATTAAAAAAAAAAAAAAAGGCAAAAAGAAGAAAGGAAGGGAGCTGCCACAAGCTGAGCGCCTTTCGGGATGACTCACTGCAGCACTGAAATGGCTGCTGGCTTCAGACTCACCCTGCCTCTGCGATTTGCTTCCAGACCGCAGAAGAGACCACGGCAAGAGGTTTTGCCCCCCGTGCCCACATGGAGGATTTTCCGTGTGGTTATTGACATAATCCACCCCAGGCCTCAGCGGGCAGAGACCTGCCTTCCTCAAGAGAGGAAGATGGGGGGAGACATGAAAGGAAGAGATGGCGAGGCGTTTCCAGCTGACCTGATTTTCTGCTTGTTCCCATCTCCACATCATTGCCAGTTAGCTCAGGAGTGGCAGCGGGGGCACGGGGCTGGCCCATGCCGGGGGGAGCTGCGCCTTATTGGGGCCATCGCAAACACATCTGTGCCAGGGAAGAGCCTTTACACCTCAATTTGCTGGAAAAAAGCCTTAAAATGGGAGTCTCCCTTTCGTGTCACAGCTTGCCAGTGTCAGTGCGAAGGCAGGCCAACAAGCTCTGGTTGGCTCATGGCAGAGTAAGGCCTTTTGCCTCTGAATTTGTGCAGAAAAGGGAAAATTAACCTCAGGTCCCATCAATCCAGCAGCCAAGTCCCCTCTGAAGGATGCCTTGATGCCAGGACAAACCTGCACAGGGCCTCTGCAGCCTGGAAAGTGAATTTCCCTTCTCTGTAGTTGCTTCTAGCCAAATCTTTGAGCTGCAGAAGGAAACATGAAAGTGTTAACCCTCTGTGTCTCCCCAGCCTCTTCCAAGGGTGATCCCTCCAGTCTGGAGGCAATAAGGGCAGAGCCCCAGCAACTCCCTTCCCCTCACGATTCAGCTCCTCCACATGGCCCAGGGACACTCAGCAAACCTCCTGGTACTGGGAGAACTGATTTTGGGGAGGACAGGGCTGAGGTCTACTCTGTAGCAGAGCATAAACAGGGCTCTGGTGCAGACACAAAGTGCCAGATGGAGTGGGCGCCCTTGCAGCGCCAGGCACAGCTCCTTCCCTGAAAAATGGCTGGATGAGAACTATTTTCAGAAGGGAAAAGAAAATTCACCCTGATCACCATATGTCAGTGACAGGCAGAGAAAACCCCACGTGGGAGCCAGCCCTCCTCCTACCCCGTGGGCTGCACCCCGCTGGGGCTCAGCACCCACCATCAGCCAGGCTCACAGCTGCCTGGAGCACACAAAGATGGGCATGTTTATCTTGCAGCTTCCAGGGATGCTCAGCCATCTCTAATTGCCATAAAAATAAATGCATTTTGCTTCATATCACAGAACAGAGGAATTTCCCTCAGTTTTCTTTTTTTTTTCCTCTTTTCTGAGGCCTCCCTCAAAGTCATCCCTTCCCCCTCCCTCTGCTGCCTCCTTCCCATGTAAACAAGCCCAGGCACTCACAGTCTGACACATCACACACATGGAGACACGCTGATGGCCCTGCAGCGGCCAGCACTGCCTGGCACAGGGACAGGACTGGCAGCACACGCGGGAGGCGGGCGTGCGGGCAGGGGAAGGATGCTCGCCACCAAAAAGAGCTCTCAGTCCGCCTCGTGCAAGCCTGGAGAAGGTTGAGAGCCCTCAGGCTCCAGCCCGTCGGACTGCAATCAGCAAGCCGATGGAAGGGATGCAGAGCGCGGTGTGAAGTCTCGCCCCGTGCGAGCCGCCTGTCTGACACAGCTGCTCTGTGCTGGCTGCCGGAGCAGTGAGCCATCGCTGCGGGGACATGCAGCCCCGGCCATCACCCTGCGAAGGTCCCTTTCCCATCCTGTCCTTCCCGTCCCTCTGCTCCAGCAGCTGACTGCTGGGGGAGCTGGGGTGCTTGCAGTGCTCCCCAGGCTGTCTGGGGACGGCCCCGGGCGGCGGCGGCAGCTCGCTAACCTGAAACCCAGCGTGTGCCATGCCCGGGACTCGCTGCCTTCACCCACCTCCCAGTGAGCCTTTAAAGAGACACCGAGGAGCTCAGCAAGCCAGGGGAGCGCTTCCCCGAGGGGCTGCCCCGGTGCCCTACACACTCCCTGTTCCGAGGAGCAAGATGGAGATGGATCTCACGGAGGGCGATTGCGAGGGCAGGAGTGCAGCGTGTGCCCGGAGCAGGGCGGCACCGCTGCCGGGGCCCTGCTCGGCCTGAACGCCCGCGGCACGGGACCGCCCGGCATCCCCAGCTCCGGGGGCTCAGCCCCAAGGGCAGCGCTTGCCACCGGGACAGCTTCGCAAAGGACTGGGGTAGCCCAGGGCCGGGATAGACGGGTACCCCCACCGCGGCTGCCACAGCCATCCTGTGAGCTCTCCCGGCTTCCAAGAGACTTCCAGCAGGTAAGACTTCAGGAAAGCCAGGGGTACCCACACCTGGTCCAGATTCCCGGCTCGGTTCCGCGTGACAGCTGTGGTGGTGCCTTCACAGGTGACACCGCCAGCCTCGTGCGGAGCTGTGCCGACCTGGCAGCCGGTTTTGCCAAAATCAGGTCGCTGGTCTTGTCTGGTGGGCTTCCCCCGGGCATCCTTAGCCCTGTCCCCTATAGAGAACTAGGGACGGTCTGTGGGGAGGCAGAGGCAGCCGGGAACCGGGCACCGGCGGTCTGTGACCGGGCACTGGGAACCGGGAATGGGGGACCAGGCTCTCCCCGATTGCTCCCGCGGCTCGGCNGGGCAGCGGCGTCCCGGGGCGCGGCGGGGAGCGGCATCCCGGGGCGGGGTGGGGACCCGCGGCATCGGCATCCCGGGGAGCTGCAGGCACCGACATCCCGGGGACCCGCGGCGCAGGCATCCCGGGGCGCGGCGAGGACCTTAAGATCGGTAACACAGGGACCGGGGCGCCGGCAACCCGGGTTCCCGGGGTAGCGTCACCCCGGGCATTGCAGCGGTCGGCACCCTGGGGTGCGTCGGGGACCCGGGGCACCGGCATCCCGGGGTGAGAGGGCAAACGGAGCAGCGGCATGCAGGGATGAGCGCGGAAGCCGGGCACCGACATCCCGGGGTAAGCCGGGAGCCGCCGTGCCAGCACCCACACCCCAGGATGCTGCTGGGTGCCGGGGCGCAGGGACACCCTTCCCCGTGCCTCTGCGGGCCGGAGTAGGGGAGTCCCTCGCCCCGGAGCCTGCCTCCCCCGGGGGCTGCATTCCCCCTCCCCGGGGATCGGAGCACGGCGGTCCCTCTGGAGAGCTGTGCACACGCAGCGTGAGACCTGGGAGTGGAGGCTGGCACAGCGCTGGGCTGTTGGTAATCACCCTCTCCTGCACCCGAGGCGAGCAGGGAGTCCCCCGTCATCTCCATCTCCAGCCCTGGGCATTTTGGTGGCCTCTCAGCGTACAGCAGCAGCTCATGCTCTGCCTGCAGGGAGCAGCCAGTAGTGGGAATCCCCTTTCCATTCTCCCCACTGCCTGCCTGGCAAACCGCCGCACCGACCAAGGCAGGGCTCGGTCTTGAGCATCTTCAGGCCGATGAGCCCAGAGACGCTCAGCAATGGGGATGGGGCTCTGCAGGGGCAATTTTGGATGACCAGAAAGCAGATGTCTCTCCCCAGACCTGTCCCAGCATATGGGGACACCACCCTGCAGGAGCTGGGAAGTCACCCAGCCCCACTGGCCCCCTCAGGTACTCAGCAGGGGACCCCCAGTCCTACTCCAGTCCCATGGATATCCTGCACAGGATCTCAGTGTTTTGCAGCCACCACCCCTGCACACCTGGGACGTGCACGGTGACAAGTCCTGGGTGACAGGGCATTTAGGTCTAGGCTACAGGCAAAGGTTAAGAGATTCCTCCTCCTCTACGCATTCCTAATGGCTCCTTTGAGACAAGCCACACGACTCCCTGCTGGGAAGCCTCGCTGAGCTGTAAGTACAGGGTTTTTTATTTGGACCGTTAATCTAAAGCCATTGTACCTGGTTTGAAAAGACCCTGCGTGCAATGCTCCCTGCACTTGCTGCATCCTCACTTGAATGTCTATTAGCACCTTCCTTCCCACTCCCTTGAGTTCCCTCTGCCAGGTAGAATAAATATACATAACTCCCATTTGAAAGCCTTTGAGAAAAAAAAATGTTGTCAAGGGAAACTCTTCTAGCATTTCTTATAGACATGCTTGATCTGTTTTGTTTTTTATTTTTACTGTCATAAATGCATATATCAGGGATTTTTTTCTCCACAAGATAGATATTAATTTGAACGCCCAGCACCCAGCTCACACTGAGCTTGTGTAATTCTGACGGTTGTCTCAAAATAGCTTACAATATATTTCAACATGTATCAGAAAAAGACTGGCTTTATCTGTTCCCTTTTTCCAATCATTCATGGAAATTTTGGGTCAACTAATGGAAAATTTTGCAAATTCACTTTATCCCAGACAGATGCATTTGTATTCTCTGTCCATCAGGCTTTTATATAAAATCACCCAAGCTTCCCAAAGTAAGCTTCTGTTTCCCAGCTGATACCCCTGCAAGTGTGCATGGGGTGCACGCTTTGATGGTCCAACAGGGGAGATCACACTCGGTCCCAGTTAAAAGCCCAGTTTTGTTCTAAAGCTGAGCTTAGCTGTTCGTGAAACAAATAGGCAAGAGAGTTATAAAACTATTAATTGCAGCTTTAGATTCCTAGATGAAAGCTGTATGTGGGCAGAAATAATTTGGTCTATTCAGAAGCGAACATCAGAAAGGAACATCTCTGGCAGTTCGTGACCCTTCTCCTTGCTCTGCTTCCAGTGCAGGAGGGCTGGAGGGATTTCCCTGGGATACAAAGCTTGCAGGGTCCTGACACCCACCTTTTTATTTTGAGCTGGGAGAGAGGTAGGAGCCATCTCCCTTTTGGCACGTCTCACCCAGAGCCACAGCCGTGCACTGGGGATGGTCTGGCTGAGCTGGAGCAATGCTTCAGGCTTGTCCTGCCATCCTGGGCTGTCCTGTGCCCCAGCCCAGCCCCCAAACCATCTTGCCTTTGATTTTGGTAGAATTTGGCCTGACCTTTCAGAGAGGCTGCTCTATAGGGAGGGTGCAGACAGAGTCTGAGGCTGATTTTGGGGTAAGCTGGATCCCACAGATGCACCTCCGGGGCCCCCGTCTGTGTGTGTGCTTATAGCCTGAATGCATGCGCATCCTTCTGGAAGGAACCTGGATTAGTCATCCCTACCCCACAGATGGGCTGTGTGATGTCTTCTCTGGAAAAGCTCATCTGTCACTGAAATTCCAATTTATCCCTGAAAAGAAGTGTTTACACCCCTTCTTCTCCCTTGCTTCTGGCTTAAGCATTAAAAAAATTGTTCCTTCTCCTTCTTCCCTCCCCTTTGACAGGCAAGACAATGGGTCCATTAAGCTCTGAGGTTTATCATGAGCTGCTTGCCTCCTCCAGAGCGGTGTGATGGAAGTGCTGGTTGTGGTGCAAAGCTGTGTCTTTAAGGAGCCCTGGCCGGGAGATGCAGTGGAGTTCTCAGATGCCTTTGCCAGGCTGTTTCACACAAATCTGGCGTTTCCTGCACCCACATCTCTGATCAGCTTAAAAACACCTCCAGGGCTTTACCATGGCTCCATTACTTGCTCCTCTGCAGCTCTGCTCTGACCTCCAGATTTAGATGTGACTGTGTCCCCCAGGTCCCTCCCAAACAAACCTTTTACACTGAGCTTCTCAGACACTGAGAAACCTGAAAGCAGGCAGAGCCCTGGTGTTTGCCCCATAAACCCTGTGAGGTGGCTGGCGAGCAATGAAGGGTTGCAGTGGGGTCCATGGGACTCCCCCGGCTGGAGGGACCCACCTGGTGTCACTGACCTGGCCTTGGCCCTCGGTGGCTGCTGTGGGACCAGGCTGTCCTGTGTGGTGTCTGCTGGCACTTCAGCATCACTGCAGGGGCTGCAGCCTTTTTTCCCTCGGCTCCTGCTGTCTGTCTGTGCCCTCTGTGCTGGTGGCTCCTAAAAGCTTGGAAAATTCTGTGGGTGACACAAGATGGGAAAAAATGTAATTCCTTGACTGAGAGGGCAAAGCAGTGTCCCTCAAACCCCACCACTCCGTGCCAGGAGCAGGGGGATCCCATCACTACAGGGCTGCTCCAAGTGCCCCCTGGTTGTTTTGATGAATAAGGTAGGTGGAAAAATCTGATTTCAAGGTGGTGCATAAAGATAATAACCCTTTTTATTTGCCTTTTTGCTCTAAATTTCTGGTCAAGACAGGTAAATGCAGCTAAAGGTGTGGGAATGCTTCTCTTTCTTTGATGCTTTAACTGTTTTGCATTGGAAAATAGAATTTCTGCTGCACGGAAAAGCCCAGCTCCCTGAAACTTATAAATTCTTAAAACACAATGGAAATCAAAACTCAGGCTTTTTATTTCCCCATCGACATACAGATTTTATTCAGTCATCAATGTTTCTGAATCATATTTTTGTTATGTTTCAACATTATCAAAATAATCTTAATATTTTACACGGCAGAACACACAAGAGGAAACAAAACAGGCAGATTAATTGTTTCGACACTTCTTCCTCTCAAATTCTCCCCAAACCTGCCACCTTCTGTGACAATACTTTGATTTTGGCAAAACTGCCTGTGCTGCTGGAAAGATTGCACCATCTAAGGACTTTCTGACCGGGTCTAATTAGCAGCATAGGTAGTGGGGCTACAAAGCACTTTGGCAGAATCGCAGCACTGGTGATTTGACAGGATCTAATTTTTCCTCCGGGAGACTCTTTGGGGAATAAATCCTCTCTTCAGTGACTAATTACCTGTTTGAAGAAGGAGAGCCCCATGGGTGAGGTGCTGGGGGTGCATTAAACTGTCTTCCTTAGGCCATTAACAGCCTGCAAAGGGAGAAACTTTAGGAGGTAAAAAGGAAAGGAAAAGTTTCAGCTGGAGAAATTGTTGTCTTTTCTTTTTTTAGCTTCCATACTGCAGGAGAACAACAGTCTAAAGCTGTTTCTCTCCCCTTCTCTCCCCTTGGTCCTCACTTTTCAAAATGCAAACATCCCTTCTCACTCCCCAGGGTGCTTCTGGCCCCCCTTCACCTGGAGCACCCGGGGCTGGGGGAGCCCTGCGTCCCCTCCAGCCCCGCTGTCTCATCCACAGGTGGAACCCGCTCCTGCTCTGCTGATCATGGTCAACAAGACCTTAAACTACTGGGGTCCCAGTTTTGAGGAGGACGTTATCAACATCAATGTGGGGGGTCTGAGGAGGCGGCTCAGCTCCAGCGCCCTCTCCAAGTTCCCCGACACCCGCCTGGGACGGCTGCTCTCCTGCGACTCGGAGGAGTCCATCCTGCAGCTCTGCGATGACTACGACGTGAGCGCCAGGGAGTTCTACTTTGACCGAAACCCCGGGTTCTTCCTTTACGTCCTCCACTTCTACCAGACGGGGAAGCTGCACGTCATGGAGGAGCTGTGCGTCTTCTCCTTCTGCCAGGAGATTGAGTACTGGGGCATCAACGAATTCTTCCTGGACTCCTGCTGCAGCTACCGCTACCACGAGCGCAAGCTGGAGAGTCGGCACCACAACTGGGATGAGGAGAGCGAGGTGAGCAGCGTGGACACGTCCCCTGATGAGATCTCTGACATCAACCACGACCTGCTGCACTACAGCACCCTGCGCTGCGGCAACGTGCGCAAGCGCCTCTGGCTCACCATGGAGAACCCCGGCTACTCCATCCCCAGCAAACTCTTCAGCTTCGTGTCCATCAGCGTGGTGCTGGTGTCCATAGCCACCATGTGCATCCACAGCATGCCCGAGTACCAGGAGGTGGATGAGAATGGCAACGTGCTCGATGAACCCATCCTACACAAGCTGGAGTATTTCTGCATCTCCTGGTTCACCTTCGAAGTATCCTCCCGCCTCCTGCTCTCGCCCAACCCCAGGAAGTTCTTCACGCACCCGCTGAACCTGATTGACATTGTCTCAGTGCTGCCCTTCTACTTCACCCTCCTGGTGGACGTGACCATGGGCAGTGACTCGGAGCTGGGCAACCTGGGCAAGGTCGTGCAGGTGTTTCGGCTCATGAGGATATTCCGGGTGCTGAAGCTGGCTCGGCACTCCACTGGACTGAGGTCACTGGGGGCCACCTTGAAGGTAAACTGGCTCTCTATCTCCCTATCTACTCCTTTAGTCTCTGGGCAAGAAGGAGACCCCTGGCATGGCTGGAGGATGTGGAAGTCCCTATTTGCAGCGAGCTCCCAGCTCTGGGTGGTGCCTGGTGAGCTGGCTTGGGGTGGTGGGTTGGGCTGTTGGTGTGTC
Source organism: Platysteira castanea (assembly GCA_013397175.1). NCBI lineage: Eukaryota > Metazoa > Chordata > Aves > Passeriformes > Platysteira > Platysteira castanea. The sequence goes on along the minus strand of VYXC01011106.1, from coordinate 2,023,303 downwards.
TGCTAAAGCAGACAGGTGTGAGGAGCTCTGACTGCATGAGCGCTCTGTACACACACAGCACAAACACCAATCTGCCCCATTTTGCCTCACGAAGCACTGGTGCTTCCAGGGTCTCAGCCATCCCACTGTGGTATGAAAGCCTCGTTGCACAGCACTGGAATGGACTCTGCCATGCATGGGTGGATGGGCACGTCCCACCTGGAGTGATCAGTGCCTAGTTGGGCTGAGGGTGACCTGCTGAGGAGGCTCTGCCAGCATCAGTGTGTATGGCTCAGGGCTGCTCCTGTCCCTGGTCTGGGAAAAGGGGAAACCTCCTAGGGGCATGCTGCCAGCGGACCAGGGGCCAGTGTCCAACCCCTGGTGTCTGCCCATTTAGGGAAACATAGGAATCCTGGTCCAGCTGAGCTGATACTTGAATGCTTCAGGATACAGTGAGGTTGGGACTGGCACAAAGCAGCAGTGGAAAAACTAAGGGTGAGCTGCATGGCCTGGTACAACCAGCCCCAGGCAGGGTCTGTGCCCACAGCAGAGCCTGGGTTACCAGGAGCTGCCCCTCAGTCTGATGGAAAACTTGGCATGCAGGGCTGGGGGAAGCTGGTCCCAGGACCACGTGGTCCTCAGGAGGAAGGTCTGGAGGAGGAAATGCTGACTGAGTGGAGGACCAGGGTTCAGGTATGCCTAGAAGCATCATCCCTGCAGGTTTGGTGAGAGGCTCCACATCCCCCAAAACGTGCCCCGAGGCTGTGTTTCTCCAGACCCCCATCCACAGCACCCCTGGCCTCTTCAGACAGACCAAGGACAACCTGAAATCTGTCATGCGATCCTCACTATCCCGGTGCTGCAGCCAGATCTCCATCACTGCAGCTCAGTGGTGAAGCAGGACCAGCCTCCACACCCGGTGTGGTTCTGCTCACCCCCACCATCTCTCCCCTCCACCCTTGTGCTAAGGGCCATGTTCCTCAGTCTGGGGAGAAGGAAACTCACCTCCTGTGCTTACACAGAAAATCCAGCCTGGTGCAGAGGCCAGTTAAACTCAGCCTTTAACTGTCCCTGGTTCTTGGTGACTGTATCAATAGGAATCCTAAAGCTGATCCTTGAGCCTGCTAAGACTCAGAGTGACACATGCCCTCAGAGCCCGACCACACATGGGGCTCGTGCTGGGTATGGGGGATGATCAACAGGGCAAACACCTCATCTCTGCCCCTGGGCCCCATGTTCAAACCAGAAGACTGTTTTTTCAAGCATCACTTGTGCGAATATCCCTGTGCTTTCCCCCCCTTCAAACAACTGGTGTGTCAAATGAATGGCCAAGGAAGCAATCTTTGTAACAGAGCCTGAAATTCAACCAAAGGGACACCCTCCTCCCACTCAGTGGCTGGCACGGGAGGGAGCAGCAGCTCCTGGTGCTGCTCCCTCTGAAGGGCCATCACAGGGATGAGTAGCTGGGGACACCCTGTTTTTGCTGCTGCAGCAGTGACAGGGCTGGCATGGGGTGTACTGGCATCAGCAGGACTCGGCTGCTGGGGTTGGACCCATTCCCGTGGCTGAGTCACGGAGAAAAGCAACCACTGAGTGTGAATGGGGCTGAGGATGGGCAGAAAAGGTCTTCTGCCAGCTTCTGCTGTGAAGCAGGATCAGCCCTGCCCAGAACTAATCCTGCAGAGCCCACAAAGCATCAAAATATTCCTGGCATCCTCAAAACCTGCTGAAACAGTCCAAGGAGGGCTGTTTGAAATGAAGATGCCTGAAGTCCTACCTGCATCATACTTACTTCTGAACACTCACCTCGAAAGAGCTCGGACAAGTGACAGACCCAGGTGACACTGCTGGTGAAATTTAAGTAAACTTGCACATGTGGAAAGCGCTCCCTAAGTCCTGTTGGTGCTCCATCCGAGCATGAACACCACCTTTCAGCAGAGCAGGCACCGATGGACTCGTGCACATTACTAAGCAGCAAACGAGATCCGGGGAGCCGGCAGTGTCCCGGCTCCAGCTTCTGACGAGGAGCTGATTCACCCATGACGTGCTGGTAAGTGCCCCTTCCTGGGGACTCCGTAGCCAGCTCTAAATGGGGCTGAGCAAAGACACAAATCTGATGCAGCAGCTTGGCATTGTGATTTAGTGGGCACATAAATTACAACGTCTTCTTAATCATAATTTACTTCCTATTGCGAGAGCAGAAAGCAGGAGCAGAGCAGCGAAGGCTGTTAACAGCCAGGAAGCAGGAGCGGTGGCTCTGGCAAGCTGAGTGATGGTTCCCCTGCCACGAAAGTGCTAGCAGAGGGAATTCTGCCACTTGTGCATCATAAACCCTGAACAGTCCTCAGATTGCTTGGGGCCTGATCTACGGCATGTTTAATTGGAGGAGAGGCTTCCTACACATCTCTCCTCTTCCTCCCTGCCATGCCCAACATCCATTACCTCTATCACAGCTCTGCAAGTGCGGGTTGGGAGCCCCTCTCCCACTGGCAGTCGAGAGATGTTGGTTCCTGGGTAATTACAGCACACACAGGGATCTTCAGGAGTTGCTCTCTGTCCCTTCAGGGGCCTAAATATGTGAAGAGGTTGAACTGCACATCACACATCACCCTGCTGTCGCTGCCATGGGCCATCTTTGCTCGGTCTCCACACTGGTATTTCTGCCAAGACTCCAACTGCGCTCTTCATTCCGACTGTCTTCTGCTGCACTGGAGGAAAGATGTGCATTTGGCAGGAACCTGGAGAGACTGCTGCTTGAGGGCTTTTTGCTGGAGTCTTTTATTACCTAATTGCCTCTCCCAAGGCTGGCTACTTGCTAAGCCTGCAGCCCACCCAAACCCTGGATAAAACTGCATCCCACCCAAACCCTGGCTCAGCCTGCATCCCAGCCAAACCCCAGCTGCAGCTGCCTTCCCCCTCCATCAATGAGCAAACCAGAAATTTTGCAGATAAATAGCTGCAAAGAGGTGGCAGCCAGTGCCTGAGGATCAGCTGGGAGATTCCTGGAGCCTTCCCTGTGCTGCAAACCCTGACCCTGCTTGTAAATTGAAGCAGCAGGAGCTATCGAGCTGCCTGACGTCCCCTTTGCCTTCCCCCTCCAACACATCCCAGGGCCAGAACAGACACTCTTTAAAAATGTATGAGGTTATTTGGTGCTGCTGGTCCCCAGCTGGGACGTACAGACCTGCTGTTCACTCCCAGCCAGGAGCACGTCTTTCTTGGCCAAGTCACACATCCTTGGCTCTGAGCTGTTTGTCCTCCTCGAGGAGCTCCCTTGGCACTACTATAGGGCATTTGCAGCCACAGGTGAGGGAGGAGAAAGAGGAGGAGGAGGAAGGGGAGGAAGAGGAGGTTATCTGGTATTACTGGCATTGGGTAAGCAGCCTTTGCCAGCTGTCTAAACAAAGTCTCCTCGCTCCCTGCCATGAATCCACTTCCTTTAAGTCTCATCCTGACCACAGAAGCCTTTTCCCACACCTGCTGCTGTTTGCTTTGCTCAAATGTTGTTTCCTTTAGCCATTATGTGGTCTCCAATAAAGCATTCTCTGCTTGTTAGGAGACTGGGAAAAAATGCCCACGATCAAAGCTCTGCTTTCCTTTCCCCAAAAGATGAAGAGCAAGCTGGCAGGTCAGTGGGCAGAAACATCCAAAAAATTCACTTGTGGCAGTCAAAAAGTGGTTGGACAAGCCCTGCTGGGAGGATGGGAGTGGCAGTCTGTCCCTGGAAGTCCCTTCCTGGCATGACTGGCTGCCTTGTCCTGCAGCTGCCCACTGCCTTTCCCCCCCCGGGCTTCTGGCACAGGTTTATACTTTGTTCATATATTAGGAATTTACGAAGAAAGATTGCAGCACAAAGGTTTTAAGTTGAAACCAGGGAAATGATGGCTTCTCCAAGGAGCACTGCACACCTCTGCCCTCAGAGCTGGGTGTCCCATGGCTCTGTTCCCACCGAGGCTTCCAGACCCCTTGGGCTGTATCTCATCAAGCTGGGGCTTACAGCACCCTGTTGCATGGGTCTCAGACCAGCCCATGCTGATACTGGGTGGATCCCTGGACTGCCGTGATCATCAGGGATGTTTGGTTTCCTGTCAGCTCTGATGTTTACTTGGGAGTCTCTGACGGAGGAGCAGCACAGCCTGAAGTGAATGTAATTATCTCAGAAACAGTAGTTTCTATACATGTGTAACAAAGTGTTTCACGGATGCTGAGGATTATTGGTGTTGGGGTACAGGAGGGACCCTGGGGGTCAGGGGTCCCCAGGAAGCCTGGGCTGAGACCTGGGTAGGAGCTGAGCTGAGCCTGCAGCGGGGGCCACGTCCTCCCTGCGAGCAGTGCCAGCAACTCGGGAAGGTACAAATTGCTGCTTTTAGTGGCTGCCTGCTAGGTGGCTTCTGGGGACCTGCCAAGATAAAAGGAAAATGTGCTAAACATTGTTAACTGAGATCAGGCCAGAGTGAGTGCTGGAGGCAGGGGAGCAGCCTCTGCCGGGGATCTCTGGCTGAGGAGCACAGATCTGTCTTCCCTCCCAGCACTCGCAGGCTGGTGGAGTGCAGAGAGGCAGCTGTGGGTGCCAGGAACCACTCCTGGCTGCACCACTCGCTCCAGATGTGGGTCACCCTTGCACTCCTGCCGCATCCCAGCCCACCCCTGGAGCAGGACGTCCCACAGCAGAGGTGGATAGAGGCACTGAGATCCCTGATGGAGGTGTGCAGGGCGTCTGTGCAGGGCTGTGCTGGCACTGCGGGATGTCCGAGTCCTGGCCGTGCTGGGTGTGGTGGCCTCCACTGACCAAGGCTCTGCTTTGCCTTCCAGCACAGCTACCGGGAGGTGGGGATCCTACTGCTCTACCTGGCCGTGGGGGTCTCTGTCTTCTCGGGAGTGGCCTACACTGCTGAGAAGGAGGAAGATGTTGGCTTCGACACCATCCCAGCGTGCTGGTGGTGGGGCACGGTCAGCATGACCACCGTGGGCTACGGCGACGTGGTGCCCGTCACCGTGGCGGGGAAGCTGGCGGCCTCGGGCTGCATCCTGGGGGGCATCCTGGTCGTGGCTCTGCCCATCACCATCATCTTCAACAAGTTCTCCCACTTCTACCGCAAGCAGAAGGCGCTGGAGGCGGCCGTGAGGAACAGCGGGAAGAAGGACCCCGAGGAGGTGGGGAGCATCTCCAGCCACGACCGAGACTCGGAGGCTCTGAGCGAGACCTCCCTGGACAGGGGCAGCCCCGACCGCCGTGGTCTGACCCCCGGCGCCCACCCCAGCCCCTGACCCCTGGCACTGCGGCCCTGGGGCACGTGGGACCTGCCTGCTCACGGGGAGCATGGCACCGGGACACGGCGGAGGAGCCACGGCCGGCATCGCCCCTGCCCTGCGGAGGACAGGAGGGCTTGGAGGAGATGCTCAGTGGGTGCTGGCTGCTTCCAGCCCCTGCGCCTGCCTGGATGTGTCTCAGGCTTCACTCTGCTCACCCGTGGCTGCAAAGGGAGGTTGTGGTGCTGGTGCTCCCCCTGCCAGAAAGGGAGGCAGAAAATAAGAAATACAAGTGCTCCCTGACCAGGCACTGTCCCAGCTGTACGGAGGGGGATTTTCCTCTGCCCTGAGGTTTGGTGTTGTCCAGGGTGTGGTTAAATAGCTCAAGGGTGAGGCAGCCCTCAACCAGGCTTGCAGCCTTTAGAGATCCTGTGCCAGGCCGACAACAACTCCAGCCCCAGCCTTGTCCTACCCCCAGCTGGAAACAGCCTCGAAAGGCTCAGCTGCCCCACCCAGCCATAAAGGAAAGAGGCCTGGGAATGAGTCTGTATGGGAGGAGAGGTAGTGTCCAGCTCAGGGTGAGCCCCATGGTCCCCAGCCCCTGGAGTGGGACCGACTGAACCTCACCTCCTTTCCACGGCAGCCAGGATTTATCTGCTCTCCTGCACTGCCACTGCTGGGGCCCGCAGGGACCTGGGGCTGTGCTGGGAGTGTGGCACAGCTGGGAGCACTGCCCGTGCGTGGGGGAGGGACACCAGCCGGGGATGACCAGGCAGAAGGAACACTGTCCTCTGAGGCAGCAGCAGTCGGAGGGGATCCAGCTGGGGGAACTGAGGAGCCAATCCCAGTGGTCTGTCCCCCAGGCCCTGGTCTCCCTCGCCACAGCCCCCAGCCTCGCTTAATTCTGCCTTTTCCTTCCCTGTCTCAGGGCCAGGCAGGGGTAGGAGGGCTGTGAGGAGGGGGTCACGCTGCCCCAGGCGTCCCCGCAGGGAGCTGAGCTCTGCAGGTGTCACTGCTCTCACCTTCCTTCTGCAGGGGGAGAGCTGGGGGCAGAGGGGACCTTGCTCTGCTCCTTGTCACTGCAGCCCCTGAGCACCTCACAGCCAGGCAGGGAGGTTGGCCTGGAGCACCAAAACCCCTTCCTGCCTGGACCCCCAGCCCACCTGAGCACTTTTGGGGCTGCTCCCGGCACAGCATTAATTCCCTACAGAGCTTTTCCTTGCCCCCCCAGCCCCCGTTCTCTGTTTGGAAATTGTGCAGCTCCACTGCACACAGAGGAGTGCACCCAGCAATTCCTGTTCCGAGCAGAAGAAATGTGCATCCCGCAATCCCAACTCACCTCAAACACGTGCTGATGTGGGATGACCCCAGGTACCTGGATCGTGGGCTCTGCTGCTGGTTGTCCTGGCTGGGTTTCAGCACAGCTGCAGTTGCCGGTGCCGGCTCTGCCTGGAGCGATCTGCTGGTCATGGGCAAGGAAAGCCAAACCAACTCTGGTGCAGGTCCAGCCTTTCCAAACCCAGTGGGACTCAGGGAGGGTCCCCAAGGAACAGTGGTGTGGGATGGGAGGGTGCTCACGCTTCTGGCATCATCAAGTCTTCCAGTACCGATGGTTCGTGGTCTGCTCCGCGCTTATTCCTGCTGGGAGCTGGGGCTGGAGAGCAGCACCCTCTGCTCCGACCAGCTCCTGCTGCACTGTTACTTGAATACAGGAAGGAGTTTCCCCTTCTCAACATAAATATTCCAGTAGCAAAATGTATTCAAATGTGAAGAGTAAATGACATCTATTAATGAAAAAGCATTATGCAAATAATTAGGAGCATGTAAATTAATTTTCTATCTATGCATGGGATGCATACTGTATATTTTATTAAAGACCTCGGTGATCTGCTGTGGACGCTGGTTTCTGTTTCGTGGAAGCTGGACGTGCTCATGAGCATGGTCGAGGTGAGCAGGAGCAGCTGAGCTGCTCCCCCAGCTCTGCAGGTCCCTGTCAGCCAGCTCCAGAACCACCTTGAAGCACAGCAGAGTTCCCACCTCACCCCTGCTCTGGATGGTGTGCAGAGAGCCAGTCCTCATGCCTGGACCACTGCTGTCATCCTGGCTGGAGCAGTTCGGGTAACCCACCTGCCTGAGGCTCAGTGAACGAGGCATTCATGGGGTGTGAGGGGATGGGTTGGAGCTGGTGGGCTCTGGGAAAAGCCACACAGGGAGCCAGGCATCACAGCTGGGAGGGAGGGAATCCTGATGTGGCCTCTCTGATGCTCTGACATGAGAGGCGTGTCTCTAGGCTGTTGCTCTGCAGGGGCTGGCTGGAGAGGACAGGACCACTGCTCTCTGTGTCAGGTGCATTCCTCTGCTGACCGTGATAGGAGTCAGGGATAAAAACAGAGTTTAATCTTTATTCCTCTGAGAGCTTTTCCACTAAAAACCCAAAAATCCACATGCTGCTGATCATTCCAAGGCAAAAGCTCCCCTACCTTGGGGGCTATCAGCAAGGCAGGATCTCCTGTGAGCCCCTCTGCCACATCGCAAAGGCACATCAGAGGGGGCTGATGCACGAGAGCTCTGAGCTCGGGTTTGGGAAAGCCACGAAAGATGTTTTCTTTTTTTAGCCTCCTGCTCTCTGTGAAGACGTTAGGATTTGTATGGCTCTGAGTAAGTGCACTGGGAGAATCCTCCCACTGCTGTGCAGGCAGCTCTGGCAGAGCTGGAGCTGCGCGGAGCAGGGCGAGCGGGGCGCAGGAAGGTGCCCAGCAGCAGCGGGAGAGCGCAGCCCACGCTGCCCGCGGAGACGCGGCTGTGCAGCGCCGGGCTGCCAGCACGGGCCTGGCTCACTATTTCTAAGGCAAGCAGGAAACTCGTGTTCTTTTGCTAATCCCTAATCAGTTTTCCTGAGTGGCTGCATTTTCATTTGATACAGTGGGTAAATCAATTACACACTTTATCAGGTTATTCCTACAAAGCTGCTTTCCACATTGAGAAAATGATTGACTAAAGCATGACTCTCTTGCCTCCAGGGAATGGTGATTAAGGAGTGACCTTATTAAGCTATTTAATGCAGCTGAGAATTAGACAACTCTGCTCAAAGAGACAAAGTAAACTTCATTACCTTTGCTTAAAACTTCTTTTCCTTCGCCAACTTTCAGATCCATGACTACCCTGAGCATGGTCTGTGCACTCGGCTGGTAATGAGAAAACCAGGAAATCTTAAAGGGCTTCATCTGTAGGAAGGAAAGACTCCTCACTAGCAGTGTTTCTGGGATCTCTCCTGCTCATTCCTACAGATTCCTACAGGCCTGCCGACCTCAGCAGAAATCAGATCTCATTGCTTGAGTGCACTGCTTGACATGTTAAATCAGGGTTACTTCCATTTGCTGAATTATGTAAGGAGATCAGTAAAGACAAACAGTGCAGTAATTCCATTTTTCTTTTTTTTTTTACACAAAATAATGCTAAACCACTTTTGCCTTGTGGTGAGACAGCCCCAACGTCTGCATATACTTATGGGTTCACTTTAGCCTTTATCTGAACCCAGGCTGTTAACTTAGTTGTAGGAAACACAAAATCAAGACTTCCATTCTAACCGTCTGAGTAAGCCAAACAAGCAGCCTTGAAGGCATGGAATTAAATTAACCAAATATGCCTAGACAGGTCACACCATTTCAGGGAATAAAAACCACAGGGAGGCACAGCACCAGCAATGCATGTTCACATCCAGACCTCAATTTTGGTGAGAGCAGCAGAGTAGGAGAAACTGCCCCACGTTTCTTTCAGGATCATGCTCTCTGTGGTGTAGGAATGATGGTCCAGAGCTTGTGAGCCCCCTGGGCTGAGGAAAATCCAGCCTACAGCTCAGCTGTCTGCTGACTGTGCACAGACAGGTCTGCAAGAGGCTGCTGTGACCACTCAGGAGGGGACTCAGGGCTCCCTCCACATCCAGCACTGTATTGATTTGGACAGCAACAACCTAGAGGGGAGCAGGACAGTCGTTTGTAGATGGAATTGAATTGTTTCAAAGTTTTTAAATGCGTTGGCTTTCTTCCTGGGCTCTTAAATTAAAGAGCAATTAACTTTCAGTCTGGAAAGAGCTGATGGGTATTTCCTGGGTTGACTCTTCAAAATTTTGCCAGTGATTAGTGAAATGAAAAATTGTCAACTCTCGAGGCAGGGCTGTCAGCCAATGCTCAAAGCATTTATCCAAGCTCAAACTCTTTTGGCCTGTGGACAGCAGGAAATGGTACAAAATGAGGGTGTAGGAAATGAGTGGCTGGGCAAAAAGGACACTGGCACAGCAGCCCCTGTACCTTACTGCTAATAATTATGAAAAACTGCTGGTGCTATGGGCTTAGTGGACAGCTGACTTTTCCCCTTATGGGGGCGAAAACCAAGGCTGAACATCAGTCCTGGCTCATGGGTACCTGTTGTTTGTTAGTCACATGCAGGAGCTGATGCAGCAGGTGCAGAGCTGACAGCACGGAGGGAGTGCACACAAACAGCCCCTGGTATGGCTGCACAACCCTCCCTCCCCTTGTTCTGGGGCTCCACAATATCCTGGTAATGCTGCTGAGAATACGTGAGAGCTCCAGGCTTTCCCAGTTACTAGAAAAGCCGGCAGCCTCCCTCCCTTTGATTTCCATGCTCCTTCCCAACATTTAAAAGCTCAGATCTATTTTGTTTCTTCCGGAATTGCTAACCAAAGCTGACTCCTGAATGAATTCTGTCTCTGCTCCAGTTAGTCATCCCTCCAGGACAGATTTAGTAACCGCTCAGGGAAACCACATCGAAGCGAACAGTTCACCATTGGAAGGCAGCACCCACTCACTGTCAGCTTCATCTTTTTCTGAGCTAGAAAGCTCCAAGCGCAGCAAGGGAGCCAGAATTAGGAGTGAGCCTCTAGCCTCACCTGTTGTGTAGGAAGGTGGATAAATTGGTATGTACCTAGCCCCAAACCTGCCTGCAGGCTCAGGGAAGTGCTGCAGAGACAGCAAGGACCTATAGCAGAGCTCAGCATCCCCATGTGCCAAAGCACCCTGTGGGGCAAACATCCCTCCTGTGTGACTGGAGCTCCGGGCAGGGCTGCCCGTGCTCCTCACTGCTGGAACTGCCTGAGCATCACCTCCTGAACCTGCACAGAGCTGCCCTGCCCCTCTGCTCAAGCAATCTCGCCCCGAGCTGCAGATTTAGTAACGTTTTAAAATGTGTGTCTGACATGTTCCCTGTGTTCCTGAAAGCTTGTACTCTCCTCCAGAGTGTTGCATAACATTGGCTGACTAGAGGTGCATCATGTTAAAACTTGTACTGATAAACAGTAACGCCCCAAAGTATTTTAATGCATAAATATGAGTCACGACACGGATGCTTTCAGGTAGGGACAGTTTATTTGCCCCTTTGAACAAATAAGGCAAGGTATTTGAGAAAGATCAAACAAAATCTCCTGTATCAAACTGAGAGGAATGCAATAAAAGTTACTGTTTCATACATATACAAACTAAAGACCCAACACTATTATATACAAACAGCCAGATCTTACAAAACAGCATTTCGAGTCAGCAGTTTATGCCAGTGTTGCTAATTTCTCTGTTACAAAAAAAAGTTAAAGCTACAAACTTCACATTTTTAAGTCTCACATGACTGACACCATCAGTATCTGTGGGTTTTAGAAGCAAAGAGAATGGTTTGTCCAGAACCCTTTCCACAATGCAGATGGACCCAAGGAGCACATGGATGCAGCTTCACAATTAAGCAAGTTTTTTGCTTAAAACTTTGTCAAAACAGCCTTCCCTTATGGTACCAGCCTTGGTCTTAGCTTGGAGGACTTTGAGAAATGAACAGGTACTGTGCTCCCAGACATTCTACAAAGGGATAAAAAAGGGAAATATTTTCTCTAACAAACTGAAAATCAGTGAAGGAGAAAATAATTCCTCTGCATTACAGCTCCAAGTGCAAGAAACATCATTGTCTCACCCACTGCAAACATTTAAGAAAGGTTCAAAGACAGTTAAGCCACTGGACCAGTTTTAGTTATTTTGGTTCGATTGCTATATTTTAAGACAATCACGTCAGCAAAGCAGAGTATTTCAAGAGTGCTTACATTCAGTTACAGCAGTCACAGGTTGCATATTCTGTAAATAGACACCACCCCGTGGTGTTTCACCTAAAACTTGGGGTTTCTAATGCCCTCTGATCCCTACAGAGTTACTGACACAGGGCAGGGGGAAAACTCCTTCCAGCAGAACAGGCTTGACCACAGGCAGGCAGTGCACAATGTACCACGTCACAGATCTCCACGTCTGTCACACCAGAGGTGCTGGGCCAGATCCACCCCAGTGACTCGTACAAGATCCAACACTGACCACAGAACTCCCTCCTAAGTTGGGGGAGTTTCTTGGATGCAAAGGATGCTCATGAAAACTGCTCATCGTAAGGACACGGTTGGGGCAAAGCCTATTGCAGAATCCAGACGAGCACGGGGTGAGCCCTGATGTTTCCCAGAACCTGAGGCTATCAGATTGCTGCCTGTGCCAGGATGTGCTCTTCCCACAGCACCCTACATACACTGCTTACTGCCTCCCTCTCCCTTAGGGACAGCTGTGGTCCCACTGCTCTATCAGACCGGGACAAACCGATGCCAGGAGCCCTGCAGAGGGTAAGAATGGCTTGGTTCCTTTCACAGCTGTGGAGCAGAACTGTGAGCAGCAGCCAAGAGCCTGCTCCAGCGGGGAAACAAGACCCTACAGAAACATGAAACAAACACGTCACCTCTGTAGCAGCACTGATTCAGGAGACACTGCTGTTCAACCATCCAGGTGATGTACCAAGGCCTAGCTCAGAAGCAAGACGTGGAAACTGTCCCCCCTATCACAGCAAAATAAAAATATATTGGTAGAAACACTTGCTCTGTCCAAACATTCCATCATATGCTAGGAACACCTAAAACTACACAGCTCTGCTGTTACAGCCCACGGGGCAGAGGCACTGCTCAGTCTCTGCCCTGCAAACAGGCTTGGTTTTACTCTCCACTCTGATGTGAGCTGATTGCACCGTCCTCACAGCGATTGTACACGCTTGGGGCATTGCGGCTGATTGAGTTATGCTGGGCAGGGATGGCAGGGAAACTGAAAAAAACAACACAAGAGCATCCAGAGGAACTGGAAGAGACTGAACCTCTTCCAGCAGGATACTGGTAATTGTCTTCTCATCCAGATCAACTCCGCCTTTGCTCCACTACCATAAATGCACATCTTCATTAATTCAACAGTCTTTACTTTCAGTTCGACTCTTCCTGATGTGCTAAACCTTGCAGAAATGTGAAGGATTGTGAAATCAAGTTTTTATTCAAGCATCTAAAGATGTAAATTTGAAATGAAGCCTATAAAATATTTCACAAGCTGTGGAGATTTTTAACTCCTCTCGGGCACAGCCAAAGTACCTAATTCCTGAGAGAGGTTCACACAACTTCCACCCATTCAAATGCTGTTTCCTTTTCCCAGCACTCCATTCTCAGCAGGGTCTCCCTAAAGGACATTTCCAAACAGACAGACAAAGGGGTATCAGATCACTGACTGGCTTTTGGTTTTAAGTGGGTGTGGATTTGAAATTACAGAATGTCATTTCTTACGGAGGCACAACATGCTTTATCTACTCGTATAAATTCATAAAGTACACAGAATGAGGACAAAACTGAGGTCTTGAAGAAACCACACTTGCTTAAAGCACACAGTGTAAGGCATGGGGCTTATTACAGGCTTTTTCAAAATTGAGATTTAAGTTTCTTTCAAAAGGCTGGAACAGTTTGAACATGTTCTCACCTGCTCTCTTCAGTGACTTAAAACTTATCAGTACCTTAACAGTAGAAACAGTTAACAGCTTGAAATTGAATGCAGTCTGTGCATTCACAAAGGAAAACAAAAACAAAAAACCCACAAACGAATCAGCTGTTACAGACAACAATCCATATTAACTTAAACCAAAAGGGACTCCTGAAAGTTCAGTTGAAAAGAGAGTGAGCCAACTTTCATTAGCCTATTTCTATCTGGTTCCTCTGGTTTAAAAACAATCCTCCTAAAAACAGTAACAGAACTCTTTTGGAATAATGTTTTAAATATATGTCTAACATTAAAACATACAATCAGGATTTTCCACGTAATGGCATTCCTGAGTTCACAAAGGTGCTATGGAAAAATAAACGAGCAGAAGTATTGCCCTCTATTTTGCTAGCATATTTCAATAGAAATCAATCTGTTCAATAGTCATAAAAGCAAGGGGCTGATTGTTTGAGGATGGAAGAACGTTCTACCCGTGGCTCAGAAGTTCTGCTGCCGCCGCTTCTTGGCCTCGATGGCATCGAGGATCGGCTGCCGCTTGGATTGGTACTTCTGGCGGATCTCCTCGATCTCCTGCTCCATCATGGGGTCCAGGGCAGAGAGCCTCTTCTGAAGCTCATCCACGCTCCAAGCCTTCAGCTAGCAGGGAGACAGAAGAGGAACAGACACCGGCATCAGTGCAGCCCCCGCCCACACACCTGCAGGGATCCCGCTGCTCCTCTGGCGGCCGCAGCGCATCTCCCAGCAGGGAAAGACACACGGAGCTCTGCCCCAGGCTGCTGCTCTCAGCCAGAGTGGTGTGAGCCTCAGGACACTGCTTCTGCTCATTTCACAGGTACATTACATGCTCTGGTTACTGGCAGTGTGAGCATGCAACCAACCAGTGAAATGTTTCCCCCACGGAGTTGCTTTTCTAATGCTTCGTTTTGCAGGCTTAGGACAGAAGTGCTGCATTGAGATGGAAGGAAAGCAAAGTTCTCTTCTCCTCCCCTTTCCTTGCAACTAAACCTCCTCATGCTAAATGACAAAAGGAGACAGAGGGAACAGGAAGAAAATCATATCACTGACAAAAGCTGCAGGTGAAAAAAATGGCAATTATGTACAATCAGGGTGAATCTCAATCCTGGTGAGGAATTCAGACTCTGCTACACCAGAAATCCCAGAGCACAAACACACACCAGGTCACTTTGGATCAGCCTCGTACTGATAAAATATGCAGGTAAAATTTGTATTTTCCTCTACACGTGAAGATGTCAGGCTCGTCTGGACAAGCTCCCTCTCCCTGGATTCTCTCTCTGCCTGCCCTTTGTTTACCTGGCTCTCTTGTCTGTGCCAATTTGCTCAGAACTGGCACGGAAAAGTTTTGCTCTCTGATTACAGACGCCAAATGTGGCCTGGGACAGTCTACGCTGTCCACAGCTACAGCCTTTATGTGATGTTATAATATTATAACCTGTGGAACAGACAGGATTTTATAAGATAAAAATATGGACACTGGAAGTGTGTCAAATATTTACTTAAGCACCAGTCTTTTTCCCATCCAAGATCAAGTGACCACAAGAGAGACTGTTTTATAGGCACTGCAGCAGGACAGAAACGACTGCAGCTCCTGCTATCAGTGAGCACCTGCTGTGGATGCTAAGAATATGCAAATAATTTGGGTTTTTTCTTGTGCACAAAGAACTGCCAATTTTTTTTGCTTCCAACAAATGTCATAATTAAGTGACTTATCTTTATATTCATGCAAGTGGGGCTGTCCTACTTTAGCTGTTAATTAGTCAGCTGTCATGGTTATTCTTCAAGCCATTTCTGAACCAAAACACGCAGTGAAATGTTTGCTGCCTACTATAAGGCAACAAATGAATGTTTAATGGTAGTTTGCATCACTCCTGAAAACTAAGATACAGAAATTCTAGTCCCTTTTCCTGAGGGGGAAGAGATACCAGTCCCTAAATCACAAAGTCACCTGCTACCTGACTTCTCACAATGTCTTTTGAAGTTCTTTAGCATATTCAGCTAAACAAGATCTTTCCTAGCTGCTGTTTCAGGATCACAAATCCATTTTAATAACCCAGACACATGTAAAACAACCCTTCTGCCCAGGGTATACAGTCTTTCAGCTTCTCCAATCAGGCAACTGTTCATTAGAAAGACAAAGCACTTCCTCCACAAAGATATATATTATTTATACACATTAATGCAACTTGAACAGACAGCAGTTTAAGTTGATGCATGGCACCAGTTGCCTTTTCACACTAATTTATTAAGGAGAAGGTAATTATTCAACATTCCACTTCCTCACAGTCTAGGGAACTGAAAAGTCAAATAAAAATGCAAACCAGAAGAAAATATTAATACAAGTACTGAATACATATACTAAGCAGCTGCAGCTCTCCCAGTGCTGGACTGCTTAAGGAGAGTATTGGAACAAATCTCAAACATCTTGCTCAAGGCTTAAGCCAAGCAGTGGATGTCAGAAATTGCCCTAGGGCTGCAATCTTCCATGGATGCCCTTTGAGCCTCCTCTGCCATCCTCCTGAAGTGCTGGGTGCTGCTTAGAGCCAGAAACAAAGTGCCTGAGCTGGCAGAGCAGATGCACAGTGCTGGTCCCTCCAGAACACGTGGCAGTAAGAAAACACTGCCCTACAGCTGTCCTCCAACAGGATGGAGCATCACGGGACATCCTTCGTGGACACTGACACACAAAGCTTCCCTGCAAAGTGTAAGAACTGCTTGCCAAGGGACACAACAGCTTTGACAATTCCCGGGACTGTGTTTGTCAGGACAGATGGCTAAACAGTATGGAAGATGCTGGAGCACAGCTAAGCCTGGAGTGGGCAGAGCCCACAGATTTATATTAATATGAACCAACTGGGAAGTGGGTTACCTGCATGACGCAGAGCCAAGTGGCTGCTGACGGAGCCTGATCACGGGTTAGACACAACGGGGCTGGTGGGAGACGGAAGGGAGGCAAGTCCATGTGGTGCAGGAATCTGGGAGCACAGGAACATCCTGTGTGCAGTGCTGTGCCAGTGAGGATGAACTATTTGCAGAGTTTTCATCTGCAGTAACGGCACCCTGGCTGTGAATGCCATGCTGCTCCTGCAAGAGGAGGAGAAGCTAAAGGGCAGCCCTGGTGAAAGGTCCAGGAGGTGCCTGCTCAGCCCAGACGAGCTGATGGGAGACTGACAGGTCCCCAGTGGCTAACGAGAGCCACGAGAGCCACGCGGAGCAGGGGACACCCAGCCCTCTGCTCCCGCTGTGCCTCAGGCTGCGACAGCAAAAGCCTGGGGACCTGGCCTGGGCAATTACTCAGCCTGCCCTTCCCCTCACACACGCATCTTTAGAAGGCAAAAAAAAACCTGCTCAAAGTGTGATGGCCTTCATTTCACTTTGCTGCCTGGCATTTCACTGTAAGCCAATGCCACAGACAGACTCTCCCAGAAATGAAGTTTTAGACTCCACTATATCTGTTTCTGCAGCAATGCACTCCTGGGACACTGACATTATTCTCTTAGAGAAATGCCAGGAGCAAAATAAGACAAGAAGGACAAGGACAGCATCTCATGACAGACGGTTACTCGGGGTAAAGTCTCAGCGCTGAGCAGCTGCAATTAGAGCTGGTTTTAGCCACAGGCTCAGTCCCATTCCTCTCCTCACTTCTCAGCAATTCCTCTGCTCTAAGAAGTCTAACTGTCTCTGTAAAAGCTATCTATTTTTGTCCATGCTGATCAAATACCTAAGACAAACTTTTAAAGGAAGGAATCTCATTTCAAATGTAAAGCTGGATAAAAAATACTTGTTCTAAGGTTGGCCAAATAAATCCATCAAAATGGTGAGGAGGCAGCACAGTGAAACTCTTCCAGCAAGCTTCTATGTTGAGAAAGCTAATTTTTAACCATTTGATTAACAGTTGTGTTTTCACTAGAGGTTTTGAGAATGATCTTAACTCTGTAAAAATGCCCAACTGAAGACAAACATCAGAGGTGGAAGTGTTCATCTGAAAGCCTCTCACCCACAGCTGTGCTGTTTGTTTTCTTCAGACACCACTGACAGCAACATCTTGTTTTAATATGCTGATGATTTCTACTGTATAATTCAGAAGGACATACATAATTATATCCTTTGGAAGGACATAACCTACAGCCTTTCCATGCCTACGCAGTAGTGATGGACAAATCAGGAACAGATCATTTGAAATACAATTTCTTCCTCAAGGAGAAGATTTGTAAGCTATTCATGACATTCCTTTGTCAGCATTTCTGACAGATTTGCAGACAACTACCCCACTGAATAATGTTCAACTCAGCAAACAGGTTCTGAGTTGCAGTTCTTTCAAATCAGCATTTTAAAAACAGGGGGGAAAAACCCCCACTTGCATTTCTTACAGTCAGGTAAAGTGTCACAGCAACATGATATTCTGCTGAATGTAAATGAACCTAGGCAGGAAAAGGAGAATAAATATAAGCTCTCTGCAGACACATTAGACACAGCCACAGGTTTGAGACTCAAGGGCACCATGGTCTGAACTTTATACCTCTGCTGTTCTGTCCTAAGCAGGACACAGCCCAAAACGGTGCCATGCTATTTTTAAACAGATCATGCCAGATTTCTGTTTCACAAAAAACAAAAAAATCTGTTGTAAAACACAAAGCCTAGAGAATTAACCCAGCCTCTGCCCTGTCCCCATGAAAACAAAAAAAAAAAAAACCCAAACAGTAAAACCTTTTTGAATTAGAAGCTGACACAAATGATTTATCACAGTCCTCTTAATACCCGCAGCCCTCACACTGAGCAGCACCCACGCTGGTTTGCCCACAGAAAGGTCTGAAGCTTGCCCAGTTTGGGACTTGGCACATTCTCTGGTCCCTCAGCAGCCCTTGAGCAGCACAAGGTCACCACTGCCCGGACCAGCCCTGCACTACTGACACAAATACAGTTGTCCAGTAACCCCCAGTCACTCCAGCCATCATTCCTAGTTACTCCTCTTGCAAAAACACTGCCAGCAAAATCCCCTTGCTGCATGAATTATGAGCACCAAACAGAAACGAGCTGTTTCCCAGCAGCTTTCACACGTTTCTCCCCCAACAAAGAGTCCCGGCCAAGCTCTAGCTCACTGACTGCACAGGAATCAAAAACTATTACCTTGGGGCAAGTGGAAAACATGTTCCTCCTGAAATTTTCTTTTTACTCACTGACACTGAATTTGATCCCTGCCTTCAGCACAAAGCCTGCAATGTTTCAAGCTATCTGGGCTTTCCTTTTAAATACTGTCTTTGAAGTCTTGAGGCTTGTGCCAAACAGGAACCCTCCATCCCCTGGGGGGGATGCAGTTTTTCTACCATCACTTTTCAAACTGCAGATGGACCTGACTTCTGGAACAAAATTGGAATATGTATGACACTGGTGAGATGAAGCTACTTTCCTCGAGGTGAAAGCATTTGAACAGTTTTTCAGAAGGAGGGTATTTTCAAGTTTTGATACTACAGCTAATCCTACAAACAAAATTTGGAAGTTATTCTCTTCTTCCTTAGCCCTCTAGTCATATCCCTCTACCATAATTTCTGTGAGTTTGAACACTTGTCTTCCACATGCTCATGGTATTTTCCAAATATCCTCCCACTGTTACCAAGAGCCTGTGGCTTTTTAGAAAGAAAACACCCAGCTGCAGCAATCGCTCTGCCTGCCTTTCACCCAGATATTCCAGGTGGCATTTGCTGCTCAACATAACTTGATGTCAAACTTCTAAGTTTTATATAGCCTTTAGAAAAACTGGCTTTAGCAATTATCACTTCATAAGGGGCAGTGGGAGTTTGAAGACTAAAATACAGAAGTAATAAAATTGCAGCTTCCCACGCTATACAGGGAAATAAATTCTTGGTAGAAAAGATACGAGCTAGATGGGAGCTAAGGAAAAAACAAATTAATTGTCTATTTAGCACAGCTTTTATTGTTATAGCTTCCTTTTAAGCCTAGTTTTATGCTGCAATCTAACAGTTCTTGACTTCATACCCAGTGACCAAAGCCCCCCTCAAGAAACTCATCAATCCCATCAGCAGGGAGCACAACCCATCATTTATTTGTGTATATTTAGACAGGCAAACGCTAAACGTGGCTTGAGAAGGACTTTTACTCCAATCAAGTTACCCAATCTATGCTAAACATTAAATGCCAAATGGGAATTTGCTGTTAGAGATAATGAAAAGTATCACCACGGTAGTACAGTAGCAGCAGTCTGCTTTGGAAAAACAAAACCAGAACAACCAACTGCAACTACAATTGTGTGAAAGCCCCCAAGGGAGGCTCTTGATGATCACACTCGACAGCAGAAGTGGCTACAAATCAGAGACATGTATAAAACAATTCCTACGAGTAGTTCAATTAAGTGTTCAGGTGTCCTTTGGGAAGTGAGGCTCTTCACAGAGAACAATTAAACTCTTGCTTCACTTGACCTTGGCTATCACCAAGGCCATCAAGATGCTTCTCTGCTGATAAAACCAAGGGCACACTCACACTTCCTTCTCCAGATCAGTTTGATGTGTATCCACCTCAACTCCTGAACTTTTCTTCTGTCACCTCCTCAAACAGAGTTCTATTTTTGGGAGGAGCTCTCCCATCGGGTGCCACTGGCTGTTTGTAGCAACCACCCTGGGGCAGAGCTCCCCTGCAGCACACGGGAGCGCAGTGGTGCTGCAGACACCACGAGCCAGGGAGGGCTGTCAGAACTCAAGGATTCTTGAATGTGAGCTCTGACGAGTGTAAGAGCTGAGATACCCTGGAATCAGCTTTCTGTAACTTGAGAGACTGGTTAAACAAGGTATCAATTAATGCTCATATGAAATATACTCTGAGGACACAGATTACTCAAAAGTACTATGCACTTTTTTTAAACCTGAAAAAAAAACCGTCCTCAATGACTCTGGCCAAAATTAAATGTAGAAGGTAATTTCTCTCACTAAGCAGTGCTCCAGACTTTAGATCCTGGAGATGGTGATATAAATTAGTGTTGGAATAGCACGCCATTTTTTCCCATAGCATTTTTCCTGAAATGCTGCCTCAATACCACTTGGCACACTTTTAATCACTACTCTAAAAATTAAGTGCCTTGTTCTCATTTACGTTTCCAGCACAAGGAAGCCTTGATGTAATGTATGAGCAGGCATTAACTATTTATTCACTTTAAGTTGTCAAACGCAAAGGGCACAGGGACCCACTGGCACTTTCTGACCATTTTTCCTCATCCATCAGGTCCCTACAACTTCACAGATCTGTCAAGCAGCCATGCTACAGAGTGGCTGCAGTAAATCAGAACAAGCCCTTGTGCCTACACAAGCACTAATTATCTTGATTTCCCTCCCTTTTAGCATCAGCAGGTCATTGAAGTTTCTCACTGTTATGAAAGCAGCGGACGAAATGCACTCATTGTGGGATTTCATGCAAGATTAAAAATACAGATATTAATCTTTCAAAAGATTTGAAAAATAAGTCTCAGCAGCACAAGCTTCTGCTTTTAACGCACCTTAATTATTTAGGCAATGTACTGGCAAAACACATCACAGGCTGCAGCATCCAGCACCAGCCAAAACAGCAGCTACAACTTCCCAAAGAAAGAGAACAGGAGCTGTGATCAGTGCACATCTGGACACTGTTCTCATGCCACTTCACCTGAACAACAGATGGCTTTCCACAAAGAAACAACACCTTGAATGAGATCATCATATGACCTAGAGGTCAAGTCAGCTTAAGCCAGTTAAATATTTAAGTGCAATCACAGCATCGCTTTCTGTGGAAGAAAAGATGGACCCTACCACACACTCAGCTTTCGATCCCCAGCTGAACTGGAAAAGTGTATCTTAGCAGAGTTGTATCAGAGGAGACCCAGGGCCTCTCAAGTGAAGTGTTTGGGATGGCTCTGCCTCACTTGCACAGATGAGGAGTTTTATGGCTACTGGAACTGAAGCACCCTATTGTTATGATGCCAGTAAGGATCCCAGTTAATTTTCCATGTAGCTCTGCTCACTTGACAAAAATAAAGGTTCACGACACCAGACCATGGTATCTGTACTATCCCTTCAGAATTTTGGGAGGGCCACGTGTGCCATCCTCCTCCCTGCCTGACACGCTGGGAAGATCCCAACCAAACTGGAAACTGCACCTGCAGGAAGGACAGCTGCCAAGACCTCTCTCTCCAGCCTGGCATCCTGCTACCTCAGCAAGGCTTCTCCCAAGCAGCCACAGGATCACAGCTCCTCGAGAAGCAGCCCCTCCATTCCAGCCTTCACTGGTGGAGTCTCACCAGCAGCTGCTGAGGCCACTGCTCTTCTCTAGCAAGAACTGCCACAGCTTTGCTGCTCCACTATCTCTTATTTCAGGCTATATTTACACCCATGATGTGTGATCCTGCTGGTTCAGCAAGGACCTTTCTCAATCACACCTCGGGTAGCCCATTCCTGAGGCCGCTCTGGAAGAGACACACGTGCTCTGGACCCAGAGCTGCTCCTCACCAGCTCAGGGGCACCTCTGCCCTCCCACCCTCCCCACAGTTTGGAAGTTTTCCTCTATTCCTCGAAAGTCTTTAGGAACCAGAGAGCAGCTTTGCTGTTGGCAAGGTATCAGAAAATGCCCCATTTCAGAGGATTACAGCAAACATCCCTTTCTCCCTGGCTACCCAGACAGAATTAGAGAGAGCAGGGACTGCAGCACTGTGGGAACACCAACAGCCTGGATCAACACTGGCATCCCTGGGCTGCTCTTAGCCAAGAACTGCACTTCACTAATCCCTGCTGTAATCCTTGCAAGGCTCAGGAAAGTTTTGGTGTCACAGCCAGCACAACCACAGAACCTCTGCAAGCTCTTATTACCCTCAGCATTGTACTGAAGTATTAAGGAAGAAAACCCATCCAAAGGTCTACTCACTGATATGAGTGCCGAGTGGTCATTAAAAAAAGAAAGCTTTTTTAAAAAGAGCAATTAATTTTAATCTTCTAAGGTCCAAGATTAAATTTCCTTTTTTAGCCATAGTGTCAATTATGAGTATGAATAGCCCCATTCACTTCCAAAATCATCCCAAGTACTGTACACACTTAACAAAGGGGATGACAGATTGTGTCAGTTTATTTTGCAGCACCGAACTTCAAGAAGTCCAAACCTTGAAATCCTTTAGAAACTTAGAAAGTGGATGACTAATCCTATAACCACAAAGACAAGTTATCTTACTGGTATTCTTTTTTCAGTAACTGAATTACAAACCAAGCTAAAAGGTCAGCCTGTCTGGACAAGAAAGCAGAAAATAAAAAGTGCAAAAAAAGGAGTACCATTTGCTTTTAAAAAGCGCTTGCTTGCCAGAGGTTTGATTAAATAAAACCAGCAGGGTTTTTTTTCCTCCTCTAAGTGATTATGATTTAATTTTCTTAAGTAAGAGTATAAAAATACCTCTGAACATGCTAAAATAAATCATGTCATTAGGCCACAAGGATCTGGCTAGCTGCACAACTCACCTATAAAGTACAGAGCTGACCAACATGGGGGTTTTCTCTTTTTTTTAAGAAGAGAAATCTGTCAGAAAATGCTGATTCCTTTAAATCAAACAAATTGTTTTTACAAATCTGAGAAGTTAGTAACTAAGTTCTTCTAGGAAGGGTACGTATGTCCATAACAGAGCTTCCTTCCAATCCCAGGCACCCTTCACCCCTCTCTCCCTTGCTCCTAAGGGCTCTACTTGCTGAAAGATTAACAATTAATTTCTTTATTCAGGATCAGTTATCCTGAATAAAGCAGAACAACTGAGGAAGTGAGAATACCTGGACTCAGAGTGATTCATTCATACAATATTGCTCAGTATGAAACACAAATGGAACTGAAATGGTAACCAATTAATTAACACTAAATCAGAACTTGAACACAGCCTTTACTAATGATGTGGAGTAAGAAGCATCATTAACATATCTGAAGACTTCACACACTCCAATCTGCAAGGCACAGTGAAGGACTAAAACACACAGTTTCAGTTTCAAAGGCTTAAGACTACATCATCCATGGCAAGTAGCCATCAGAGGTTTAAATAACTTGGGCCTATTTATCTTAACACTTAAGAGTATTAAACTTTATTCTACAAACATTTTTGAGTCCTAGTCCCCCATTTTATTTCCAGCTCCAGGAGAGCTGTTGAAAAGGGTTTGTATCCAGGAAGACCTCACCTTGTCTATCCAAAAGTGAGGCTTATTACAAAACTTTGGTCCAACGCTGCTCTGCCTCCCCTCCTTCACTGAGGGAAAGGAAGAAACAGTGGAAACTTGAAGGCAAAGAAGACAGGAGAGAGAATTAAAAGCTTTCCAAGGAAAGACGGAATTACAGAGATTTCCAGGGCATTCTGAAAAAATGAATAGCTGCATGTCCATGCAGTTGTCTTTAAAACCAGGGACATGTGTTTAAGAGGCAAATATTTTTTGGGACAGTCCCCAAGTGAACCATCTCCACAAAATCCACCCCAAATGAACCTGCACAATTCACTATAAAAGGTTTCCCCAGTTATTCACTATTACTTGGGTACCCATTTATAATGATCCTGCATGATGGCAGGACACAAAACAAGAAGGAATTAAACATGTAATTTCCAAATAATATTCCTTTCAGACTGTATCAGTCTATGTGTGTTAAGCTGCTCTTTCTCCCTCTTCCTGAAGGTCAAAGCTTTGATTATGAATCATAAAATGGTTTGGGTTGGAAGGGACCTTAAAGATCATCCAGTCCCAGCCCTGCCATGGGCAGGGACACCTTCCACTGTCCCAGGTTGCTCCAAGCCCCGTCCAACCTGGCCTTGGACACTTCCAGGGATCCAGGGGCAGCCACAGCTTCTCTGGGCACCCTGTGCCAGGGCCTCAGCACCCTCACAGGGGAGAGTTTCACCCCAATATCTGATCTAAGATACCCCAAAGTTACACACACCAATTCCGCTGGCAATAAGCAACGCCTCGATGTTTCTGCAGGCTTTAAATACAAGAAGAGGCTGCACAAGGTCAAATGCACCAGGTCCAGTGGTCAGAGCTGAGATACCTTTGCTCCTCTCACAGTTCATCATTTCAGGCACTTGTCCAGATGAGACCTGCCCACTGGAAACCATTCACAGAGGCCTGACAGAGGCTTCATTCCCTGGCTTTTCCAGATGGTCCAGGCTCCATTCCCCAAGAGGCAATCCAGAGCAGCTCTAACAGACTCTCCATGCAAAGAGCCTCCAAAAGGAGCCCTTTTTGCTACAGAGGAGAAAAACCTGGACAGGCTTGTCTTTTTAAGCTACATTACCCTTTACAAACATTTGTACTGACAGATGAGCTGGAAGAAGATTTCAGGGGCATTTCAAATAGATCTCGTTTCAGCAGCAGTGTTCTCTCTTTAAGGGAGATGCTGTGCCAAGAACACATCCAGCCCTAAAAACACATCTCAAGGCGTAACAAAGCTCAAACAGGTTTTCTAAAGAATTCAGTGCGCTCAGAGAGTATTTTTCAGGCATCACACCTTCAATTACTAATTCTTCTCCCCTTTCTCCCAAAACAGAAATGCATGTTGCAGCCTGACCTTAACCATGAAGCAGCAGTGGAACAAACCCAATAATCACAGACCCAGGAAGAAGTTCTGTTAGTTACTTAGTTCATCTGCAAAACCTTCAGTCAATGTCTTAGCAGATTAAATCTACAGTCGGCAAGGAGCCTCAAAGATAGTCCAGGACGGTGAATTTACAAGTCTGAGTACTCTGATATGAAGTCGATTTCAGGTTGCATTATTTCAGTCTCCATTAAGGGCTATGACCTAAGCAATTCAACAAACACTACAGCAACTCATTTTACTTCCCACTCACTGTAGGTTTCATCTAAAAGCCTCATGTCACAGAAGGCCCGCTATATACAAAAATATAGCAAAAAATGAAAATTTGACAGCAAGTTGTGGCAGTAAGTGCTTTGCAATCAATGTCAGTTTGCACCAAAGTGAAAGCAGGTGGTGAGCAATGACCCTGTTACCAAATGGAAGAGAGCAGGAATCTATTCTCTTCCCCAGCAGATACAAGACTCACGTCTCTGAAGCACCTTTTTCAATTTTAAATACTGCTAACAAACTTTAAAACCAAATGTGGTATATTCTTTTTTTGTGGTTTGTTTGTTGTTATAAAGGGAATTTGGAAAGGTTTATAAAACCCACATACACAGAACTCGCTGTGAATCACGCTGGTGGTTTGACACAGCCACGAATCCAATGAGGTCTGCAGTGAGGTTCGGCGTGTCTTCATGCAAATGTTACACAAGATTCAAGACCACTTAACAAACAATGAAAGAGAGAAGCAAGCTGCTCCTGGGCTTATTTTTATAAAGATTGTTTTGACTACACGCTGACAGAATGAACCATTTGTCCTTAATAAAGATGTCACAAGTTAGAAGTATTTTCTGGGAAGAACGCACTAAATATGCTGGAAAGGTAATGCTTAAAAGAGACATAAACAATTAACAGAGCTTTAAAAATTCTTGGCAGATGGCTGAAGAAGAAAAAAAGAAAAGGCAATCCATTCAAGGGATGTTGATGCTATGAATCAAGACAGGTGACATTTAAAACCAATGAATAAAACATCACAAAACTCCGTCTCTTTTTGTAAATCATACTTCACAGTGGAACTACATCTAGGTAATACACTTCAAGATCCTCCTCAATAAGCAGGAGATACCATGGGGGTACAATTCAGGTTTGAAAGTGAGTAGTTGTCTCTCCTAGACTGCCTTCTGTTGTCAGAAAAACAGTCCTTTTGAGTTTGTTTCTCTCCCTCCCAGAAAAAAAAAATAATTGTAGCTTTAATGCTCTCCCACAGAAAGAAATCTTTATTTTAGATTGAGGACAGCAGAAACAAGTATCTCAAGTTTTCTTGCTTCCCAACCAGGAATCTGCCCTAGTTCCATAGGGCATAGACAGAGATATCAATCAGCCACCCCAGACCTGGCTTTATCTCTCAAACTGATGAATGCCCTGGCAAATAAGTTCACTTTATGTTCAAAGGAAGACTATTGGAAGAAATCAGTGCCTGAGAAGTAATTTTTATTCCAGTCACCACTGGGAAAAAGGAGAGTTCATGATAGATGAAGGGAAGAAGCATTTGGACAGAAAAATCCCTGAAGATTCACTCACAGTGTTTGGTTTAGTCTTTGAAAAACGTTATTGAAAAAAGCTCTACTTTAACCAAACTTTTTTCTTCTTCTACACAAAACTATACATATTCAAATGAATTTTTTAAACAATCCATCTTCATTCATCACACAAGGGTCAGAGAAACTTGTTCTCTTAGAAAATGAAGAATGTAATCTAAATTTCATAATAATTCAATAGAAGTCACAACATTATTTGATTTTCAGTAATGCCATTTAAATGATCTACAAATGTGCACACTCTAATACAGCTTTTTTTGCTCCTGTCCAAGCAGACAGACTTTCTGGTGTCTTATTAACCAATTCAAATTACTCACTGGAGTAACTTGGCCAGGAGAAAGAAGGAACAGAAAGATTAGTGCAGAGGCCTGTATGTGACACCTTTACCAGGCTGCTTAAAAGGCAGAAGTAAAAAGAAGATAAACCTAAGAGGATCATAGCAAAGTCAGGAAACACCATAAAATCATAAATTATACAGAGTCACACCCCAGCAGCTTACCCATATAATGCAAGTATTCCTAGCATCTGCCTTAACCCTGTCTCCTCAGCATGCCTTCTTCCCACTGCTAGCCAAGACCCAAAGACCAGTTCCAACAAAGTAAGAGCCAATTATTCAGTCTGCCATCATTCTCAAAGCTGGCAGCTGCACAGAAAATACTCTCAAGTTTTTAATCGATTGAGCTTTTAAAAGGACAAAAGGTAGTAAAGCTATAAAGCCTCAATATTAGATTGCTAACAAATGCTATCCAAATGGATGTTCAGAGAAACCAAAGACGTTGAATGTTCCAGGTACTGGCAGACAGCGAGCTGCTCACAAGACAAATGACACCTTCACAGACAGAATACAATAAATTAGAGACTCTGGTCATTGTAAAGCAGCGCGTGTTTACTGTTATTGATAAGCAATAAATCACCTGCCCTCCAACAGTTCCTCCCTATAAATCACCTCCAATGAAAGAAACAGATGGTTCCAGGATGCAGCCATTCTTCAGCACAGCCTGAGCTGGGAATGTGCCGTGCTGAGCACGTTAACTGCAGCTGTTCCCCAGGGAGCAGCAGGAGCTGTAATTCCCCGCACCGGAGGTTCCAGCTGAGACTGTGGCCGGGTCGTGCCAGGCTGAGCAGCACCTGGTGCTCCAGAGGGCATCCCCACTGCACTTCCCTGGCCTGGACCCCAGCCCACTGCCTTCCCTCCTGGCTGGGTCCTTCCCGCCTGGACCACACCTGACATGCACAAGCAGACTGCTCTGCAGCACTGCCAGGCTGCTGTCTACCCATAAAATATATAATAAAACACAGAAAAAAAAATACACCATCATCCCAATGCTCTGACAGCCTTGCTCTGAAAGAATTCAGCTTTCTACACACTTTTCAGCAACTTAAATTTCTTGCTATCACAGCAATACCTAATTTGTCTGACTGGAAGGAAACAGATTCACGTTCACGTTTTCACTGCAAACAAACAGCCTGCTGTTCAGGCTGAACAAGCTGAGGACACCATCAGAGCAACACGTTTTCCTTTTCTGCTGGTAAAGATAACAGAAGTGGGTTTACTTATTTATTTACTTTTAAAATCTGTTTCCAATGTAAAGTGTTGAACTACTAAGTAAAAGCACAGAAATGAGGATGTGAATAGTAAGAGAATATCCCAGGTGAGATCAGCATTACGAAACACGGTCTCCAGTAAACAGAAAATTTCATGTTTCTTTAGCACTTCAAGAAAAAGAATTATGCCTTCACTCAGGGAAGAGGAAGGTTTGCTTTTATCTACATTATACTTGTAAAAAAGAAAAATCTAACCATTAGCTGTTAAAAGCCCTGGCTAGAAGCTGCTTACAGACATACAGAGAAAATATCACAGTTTTCTATCAAATAATTATAAATGGTCATACAGGTATTCAGCCATTTGAAGGAGACTGCAGTTATGATACCAACTCTTGTAATGCGGATAATTTAAGATCTCCAAAAGATGCAAATATACTTTTAGAAACTGGACTTAATTAAAATTCAAGTGTTTTCTTGATGTTTTGCTTCAACCACTTGCCAGACCACTGCTTTGTCTCTTATCTGAACAAACTGCAATTCCAAGCCTGAAATAGGTTTCTACTGTCCACTCCTTTGTCCCACTGGCTTGGTGAGGCAGCACCCAACTCCTACAGCTTCCAGTTCCAAGGAGCCCTGGGCAAGACTCAGGGTAAGCAAACAGAACAGAGGCCACAGTAAGCGGTGTACAGACACTTTTGAAATGAAGATGTCTCATTTCAACACTGGTCTATTTTAAGGAGCACATTCCACAAAGAAGTCACTTATGAACAGCAAATTGTGGCCTAAGAACTTTGGAAGCAAGAGGTCGAACAACCAGAAAGAGATCTATAGGTGGGGAAGAGCTGGGTGTGATCCCACAACTGCTGCAACTCAGTGAAGCTCCTGCTCTGCCCATCCCTGACAGGCAGATCGTGGAGACCAGAACTGTTCCTTGCACCTGGGGGCTCTGCCTGTGCAGCCCTGACAAAAGTGGCAGCTGAGGAGCTCTTGCATTCTTCCTCCCAATTAGAGGCAATTAACACCTCCTGCTCATCCTTCTGTATTTTGCTCTGGAAAAAATTTCATCAGCCACAGCTCTATTGTGTGCAGGACAGCCTTCCCCAGCAGTAGGGAAACAGATGACACTGTGCACTGAGGAGTGATGAAGTCTTTTGGAATCCAGGGAAATCACAGCAATCTTTGCCATCCAAAGAAAATCCCATCAGCAGCCAGGCAGACACTGCTCAGGGGGAGCTAAAAAGATGAGTTAATGCAGAGAAAGGCACTCAGAGCATGGAAACACAGAGCTGAAACACAGGTTCCTCCCAGCAGACTGCAGGGTGGTGGCACTGTGACCAAAGGCCACAGCAACAGCCACCTTCCACAGAAATCTGAGAAACTGGCCATGCCTACTCCTTCCACTTCTGCAAAGCCTGACATTCCCAAGGGTATATGCTAGTTTTATTTTTCTAAGGACAGAAGCCCTGCTCCAAAGTGTTTCTGCTTCAGTGAGAGAACCTGTGAATGCAGATCCTCTTCGTTAGGCCGAGGAGAGAGAAGGATGGACCCGTCTTAGGGCTGTTGATAACTGCAGGAATGGGAAAGGTCTGACTCACCAAGAACTTGCAGATGCCAGCAAATCAAGGTTTTCCCAAAAGAAGCAGCATACTTCTTAGGAAAGAGACACAAGCCTTGATTCTGGTTGTTCTCTTCCTTCCCAGCGCTGAGGCAGCAGGATGGAGACTGCCAGTGCAGGAAACGAAGAGGTCCTGCAGGGGAATGGCACCGCCTGCCCTCCAGAGCCCAGCTCCCTCCTGCTGCCACTCCAGGGCAGCACAGAGAGCAGCTACAGACAATGTCAAAGTGTCCCTACCAGTGCAGCTCTCAACAGGCAGCCTTACACAGGCAGGAATGGCTGGCAGATACACAGGTGCTGGAATGAAAAAAGGCCTTGGAGCAGACAGCTCCAACTCTGTGAAGACTTGATGTCCTGCAGTACTCTTGTCCTAGTCTCTGTTAGAAGTTCATGTCCTGCTTGACTTCACATCCAAAACGAGCCCTCAGGATAGCAAAAATTCACTGATAAATGAAACAATTATGACTTAGAATTACAGCAAAACCTAAGCTCAACACTACAGGTATTAAAAAAACCCAGCAGTCGCATCACGATGGCAAAACTTGAGATTGTCTAGGGCTCAACTGCCACTGATTTTTCTCTGTGGAAGCACACTCCTGAAATAAAACTGGAAAGGTTTCAGTGTTGTCACAACTCCCATAAGCCAGGAGTGGCTGGCACCTGCTAATTTGCTAACAAAACAGGCTTTCAATAAAAGGATTACTGATGTCATACAAAACATTCATGACTGGCTGACCCACAAATATGTGCTACAATAGGTTTGGCAACACTGAGAGCCTTTCAAGCAGGGCCAGAATAAAAACAAGTGATTCTACTTTAGCCACAAGTGATATTAGAATACTGACCTGCTCACAGCAGTTAAAAGACTCTTAAAATAGGAATAAGTAAAGGGTTTGTTGTGTCTAAGGGCAGGAAACACTACACAACTAATTTACCTCTATGTTACAGCACTACTGAAAGATTAAAGTGAAAAAATGTAGGACATTGTCTAAACAAATCTTCTAGCATTATTAAGTCTGTGCAACAGCATGTGACTAATGTTCACAGGCAAAATTAAATTCAACTACAAAAATTCTGAGATCTGATTATGGCAATTAGGAATTATCCATACAATGCAGCCTGCCCATTATCAGCCTACCCCTGCAGCAGTCTCCTGTTGGAGTTTGTTATATTCTTCCTGAAAGCAAGAATTTTTGCCCATAATTAGTATTTTTCTCCCCACGTTAAATAAATCATAATGTTGTTGAAAACATTGTTTGCAGTCAATCAGGGCTTAAAAGATCCTTGTTCAAACATGAGAGGGGATAAACATTGACAGCATCAGGCACCGACTAATCATTTAATAACAACTTCTACCTCCGAATTCCAAGGCTGGAAATACTTTTCTGGGAATACTCTGGATTAATGCCATCTCTGATCACAGCCAGAACACAGCCAGAGCATCACATTCAGGAGGAATGGAGTTGATCACCTTTCAGAACAGCATCTCTGGGTTTTCAGCTCTGCAGTGGATGGGGTTGACTCAATCTAACCCTCATCTAATGTGACATTGCCATTGTGATATAAATAGTGTCTTATTTGCCTGCTTCAGAAGAACAATGTTAGTCAAGAAAAGGTCAAATGGTTTTGCCACCGGGAAAAAAAGAGCAAGAATCTTTTGTAATTTAATATTGCTTTTTTTTTTTTTTTTTGGAAGACAGGAGACTCCAGGTGCTAGTCACACAGGAGGGAGAGGAATACAGAAAAGAAGACAAGGCATATTTATCTAGTCTGCAGTAGCAGAAAGCAATAATATTTCAATCATTTCTTAAGGCCCAAAGGAACTAATATTTACCAGGCATCTCACTGATCTCATCTCTACTTGGAATGCTGCAAACTCTGTAGAAAAAGGCTGCTCAAACCTGCCTACTTTGACAATGCAGAAGTTATAGCTGCAGGCAGGTCTAGGACAGATGTACTGGGTACAACTGATGAATGCCTTTTTTCACAGAGCTTATTACATTGATGCTTTCAATTAATAAATCATTAATAAACATGACTTTTACCCATAGGTAGCCATCAATCAACCAATCAATCAATCAGTTTTTAGTCAAATGGGAAAAATACATGATTTTAAGTCTTTGAATACATTATACAACGTGAGCTTGCTACTAACACTCAGATAAGGGCTATACAAACACCCACATTATTTATTAAGGCTGCTTTCAAGAAATTTTCTCATCCTACAGAAAAAAAAAGTAGCTCTGTTCCAAAATTTACATGCAAAGCAGGCTGGTACATCCATACACAACTGAACTGGAGAAACACATAGAGCTGGGAAGTGAAATTTCTACAGATTACTTCACAAAGGTGACCCAAAGGCCGATTTATTGCTCGCTTTTGCTGCTTCCAGCACACTGGGAGTGTGTGCACATGGCAGTACTGCAGTACTAATGGAAATCAGCAAACAGGGTCACGCGTGTCACAAGAGTTGCTTTTCATGTTCTAAAAATATTTGTGGGTCCTGTTTGCTGGAAAGGCAGCGACCTTTGCTTGTGCTGCCTGGGTGCACCCTGCACCTACAGCTCCCAGTGTGCCCAGGGGAGGGCATCCCACTCAGAGCAAAGACACTGCTAAACTTGTTATCAACCAAAGTAGGAAGTAAAATAATTACAGCAAATTTCCCCCTGGGCCATCCTCTGCAGACTACAAGACTCTGAAGATTCTCCAAAGCAGCCCATCCCTCCTGGGAAATGCCACACGTTGAAAAACAATTGTTTATCATTCAATTAAGGTACAGCACGAGGTGAATGAGATAAATGAAGTATCTGACTCAACTGGAATCGTGTGTTGGGCCCAGGCCCTGCCAGACACAGGGTTATTTTTGCACAAAACGTGTTTATGCAGTGACTTTATGCCTTGAGACCAAAGATAACGTAGAGCAAAGGGCTACAAGGGAGGGAAAGCAGGAGGTCTCCTCAGCTATTCTTTGCAGCCTGAATAAGAAAATAAGAAAAGCAGGAGCAAAGACAACAAAATAACAGCAGTAAATCTATACAATCTATAGAAAGAGAGTGAAAAGCTCCAGCTGTTATTCCAGTCTTGAAGGGAGGCATCTCGTCGAGTCATGAACAGCTGAGGGATTTTGCTTTGCACACCTTGTGAAGGTGGAGTGAATATCACCAGCTACTGCCAGAGTGACAACCTGACCCACGGGCAGCATGAACAGGCAGTGAAAGGGCACTCTGAACAAAAAGTGCTTGCAGTGAGAGATCACTGAAGAAAAATGAGGAGGGAACACTGTTCATCCTCTTCTGGCTCTTTGAAACCAAGCACGAAATTTTACATCCTCACACACACACACACGAAAATGAGATCAAATTTATGAATAATAGCTCTTTCTTTGAGCTTCTGAAAAGTTCCTGAAAATTCTGAGCATGTCAGCCTTAGTAAGGAAGAATGAAAATAAGGATTTGAAAAGAAAAATGAAGCCTAGTTTGATGTTTATATAATAAAACAAAACCCAGTGCCAAAGCTTGAGAAAAACAAGGAAATTCAATGGTTCTAACACTGTTCTTTGTCAAACGGTACACATCGAGGATTTGCATTTTCCAACTGCCATCTGGAATTTTTTTTTTTAATTTTAAATGCGTAAATGGGGATCTAAAGCAAGACAGCTTATACCTTCATGTCCTCAGGCTTTTTTGTTCCTTTGTTTGCTTTTA
The DNA here is from genome assembly GCA_013397175.1 of Platysteira castanea. NCBI lineage: Eukaryota > Metazoa > Chordata > Aves > Passeriformes > Platysteira > Platysteira castanea. The sequence goes on along the minus strand of VYXC01011106.1, from coordinate 1,990,206 downwards.
AACAAGGAACGCTTACAGATAATGACTGCCTATGATTACTGAGAAATACATAAAGAAAACCAGTTTTTCAAAATGCCCCATCAAAATGCATTAGCAAACCTCCTCAAGTTTCCATTAGTCTGTCAAAACAAAAAATAATCTCATGGCAGCTGACTAAAATTCTTAAAGATTGTCACATTGATTGAATTTCAAAGTATAGACTTACAAATTCGTAGTCTCCATCCTGTGGTACTTTCCAATCAGATGAATTTTTTGCCTGGCCAGACACATTCTTCCCAAAGCTATTGATTTGATTCTCCTTCTCCTTTTGTTCAAAGTATTCAAGGAATGACGGTCTGGCTGGCTGCATCGTTTCATCCCTCCCTGGAAATATTAAAAATAATAAAAATATAGTTGTTTTGAAAAATACAGTTTTGGTTATACAGCCCTACATCATGCCCAAAAGTGATTTTATTTTTTTAGCGCACACTAAATCACATAGTACTGCTAAAGTACTTGCTAAAATACTATTTTTCAGCAGCTTTTCCATCATAAAACTGACTGCACAGCGAGAAAAGTGGAGAAGGAAAGCTTAAAGCCCACCACAGAAGTGATTACAATGTTGGAGGCCTTGGCCTCTAGACCTGCCATCCATCCCTGCCAGCACACTCCAGGTAACCAACTGCATGCCCTGAATGCCAGAACTGAACAGCTGCTGGCGAGACAGGCTGGGCTTTTTCATCCCAGCCAGGCTCCATGCACTGCAAAATAAGCAAGCTTCAAAAATAAACAGTGCTGTTTTACAAGCAGAAACTCACCTTTGTATTTGTGAACAGAACAGGACAGAAATGAGGCTTTCAAAGACCACAAACGCCTTATAAATACCACACGATTTGCCTTGGGTAGAAGTGGTCAAGTTTTCTATATTATTTGGGTAGAAAAGCTTATTTAGTTTGCAAAACTTTTTTTTTTTTTTTCCTAAATAGTCAGTAGGTGTTAAAGTTTACTGCCATAGTTTTCTTTTTGTAAATTAGTTCTTCTGAACCAATTTTCCTAGTGGAAGAAAGGCTTAGATTTAGACTCAAACAAGCCAGATATCTAGATTAACCATTCTCTTCTAGGCTGTAGTTGAGAAACTTGGGGTAATAAGAAATGAGAGGGCGGCTTCATTTGTAGGGTGATGACAGCACAGTAAGGAAGGAAGTGATGAAATGTGAGAGGATGGAAATGCTGATTCCTAACACAGACAGCAAAAAAAGCCAACCCAGGAAGAAAACATGAAATTTAACTTCACAGCAAGTCAAGGTTACAAGGCTTCCAGCATCTCCAAGGGAAGATTTCTTCCACAGTGCAACCAGTCCAGCACCAGATGCTGCCCAGGCTCTGCACACTTGAACTGGCCTGTCCTGAGTTACAGCACAGCTACTTCCTTGAGAAGAGTCTCAATCCAAACGAAGAGGCAGGCTTGCACAGCAAACAGGCTTTAGCAGGGCTGCAGCCCAGGACCACGAGAGCTGCAGACACAGCTCACAGCTTAACACCAGTGCACTGCTCCTGATGATGAAATGCTCCACCAGAACCTGGTGCATCCTGGAGGCAAGCACTGTAACTCACTAAATGGTTTTGTTCTGTAACACAAAGTTCTCCAGGATAAGTTACTCATACTTGAAACATATGTTTTAGGTGATGCAGAAACCATAATTTTCAGAAAGCAGGATGAGGACTGGAGTTAACAGCAAATGGCATCAGAACAGCCCAAGTCTGGACTGCGGAAATTAAGTTCAGTGCTGAATGCCATACGTTTGAAATAAATATAATCTGTCAGGCAGGCAACCAACCAAGAGTTTAGAGCTTCAAACAAGCACACAGGGGATGTCCTGTGATGGGTTGGCAGGGTCTGTGTAATGCAGAGACTCTCCCACAAGAATCTGTACAGAAGGCAGGCTGTCACAAAACAGTCCTCTCTAAGGACATTCAGCAGTGCCTTCCTCTTGAAAAAATATTAGCTGCTCTGGAAACTCATTAAGATTTAATCACAGAATATTATTCTTGCATATAAAATTGCCACCCAGTGATCCAGAACTTCCCTGGCAGGCTCTGTCTGATCCTCAGAGAAGCGAACGAATTCCTTGGTCAGTTACAAGATACCCCAGGAAATTATTTGTCATAGACACGTTAAATACGGAACAAATTTCTACAAAGTATGAGAAATCTTGGCAGATATTTGGGTTGTGATGCTGAGAGAAGTGTGATTCTGCACAGCCCTAAATGTCATGATGCGTTTTGAAAAAGCCCTGCATCGCTCTGCCTCTCCAGGGCCAGCTAAAAGCTCAAGCATGAACTGAAGTGCTGATACTTTTGCACCATGATAACTGGAGCAAAGACAAATTATTATACCCCTGGCAGTAGTTCCCCTTTTTAAAAAACAAAACTAAAAAACTCATCATACATAATTAGATCAAGAAAGACACCTTCAGACCAGCAGCGTGAAGGTCAGGCAGGGAACACGTCTGCGAAGTGGAGAAGAGATTTGCTGTTGGGAATAATTACTGAAATACAATCACAATCCAATTACTGCTGAGTGATAAAACATTTATTTAGAATGAAGTAAACACACCCCTTGTACTCTGCTGCAGCTCAGCCTGCTTGAAGCAGGAGGTAAGTTATTATGGACAATCACGGCGATGTTTAACACTAAGTAATTCTCTGGAAAGAGAGGAATTCATAACTAGCCAGGCTAATCTATACACAGCTCACTGACAGCCAGCCTGGTCTCAGTAATTCAGACTTCCTGTGGGGGGAGGGAAATGAAAATCTAAATCATGTTTTTATTCTGTTTTGAAGATTACTGTTTGCTGCAGAGGGGACTGTGAAAGCAAATGTTTCACTCCAGTGACATCGGCTTATTCAGTTCTTTTCTATTTACTTTTTAAAAAACTGTTCACTCAAAACAGAGCTTAATTCAGAGTGTCAGTTAAAATAATCATGCTCATTTCCTTGCATCTTGTGTTTTACCCAGAACTGCAGTATTTGCACTTGGCAGAAGAGATTTGCAGTCCCACCTCTCCAGTGTGCCCAGGTCCCTCCGGATGGCATCCCTTCGCTCCAGCACCTCACTGCACCACACAGCTCAGTGTTGTTGGTGATAAAAGGAAGAACAGGGAAAATTATGTACCTATAGAAGATTTTCTTGCTGCCCTTGATGTCCCTGGACATGCTTAATTCTATCAGGGTTTTAGCTTTCCTAACCTGATCCCTGACTTGGACAATCTCTTTGTATTTCTCCCAGGCTACCTGTCCTTGCTTCCACCCTCTGCAGGCTTCCTTTTTGTGGCTGAGTTTGTCCAGGAGTCCCTTGTTCATCCATGCAGTCCTCATGGCATTTTTGCCTGACTTCCCCTTGGTCAGGATGCACTGCTCCTGAGCTTGGAGGAGGTTAGCCTTGGATATGAACCAGCTTTTCTGGGCCCCTTTTCCCTCTATGACTTCATCCATGATACTCAACCAAGCTTATTCCTGAAGAGGCCAAAATCTGCTCTCCTGAAGTGCAGGACAATGAACTTTCTGTGTGACCCCCTCACTCCCAGTGAGAGGATGAGGGGAACTGAACTGCAGCAAAGGGTGACTCGGCTGAACACAAGGAAGAAAGTTTCACAACGGGGATGGTTGTGCAACAGAACGGGACTGGAGGGACTTTGCAAGGCCTCGAGCAACCAGATCTGACATTGAGCTTGTCCCATTCCAGGGAGAACTGCACACAGGGAATCACAGCCCACCCAAGTGCTTTTGTGGCACATGCCCTTCACACCCACCATCAGACACCTCTAACCCTGCAGTCACCTTAGGCCTTGCAAACACCAGCAACATTTAGCCACCGATTTTAGTACATTTAGTCACCAATTTTAGTACATTTCCACTCATCAGCATATAACACTGCATCTCAGTGTTGCTTTGTTTTTTAACTGATATAAAGCAGAGATTGCTAACTGACAAAAAAATGGGAAAAAAAAAGATGGCAATATAAAAGGAGAAGTATCTGTGATGCAGATCTAAGATATCTGAAATTTTAGTTACTGCTATGATCTCTGTAGGGGTGTGGATGCAGCAAGACTGACAGAAACACTCCTGGAGACAGAAAGACATTACACCAAATCAATTATCATCCCAGCACGACTGAATTTCTTTTCGTCAATCTTAGCACTTAACAGCAGTGTCATCTTTCCAAAGATGACCTGCTATTAATTCAACACAAGAGTCACACCATTATATCTTTAAAATTTTGATAACAGGCAGCCAAAGACAAAAATCAATCACTGCTATTTGCAGAAGCAGATGCTGCTGGAAGATGACACCGCACCAAATGTGTCCGTGCCAAAAAGCATTTAACTTCCTAATTTTATAGGATTAGGCTAAAATATGAACATTTGATAGAAAGTGAGATCACAATTGTGGTAGAGAAGAGCCTTTTATGAGAAGGTCACCCTGCGGTGACAAGAAAGGCTTCACTGTTGCATCTATTTTGGAATCTAAAGAGTTGCTTATAAAGATGAGCCATGAGAGCTCCCTGGAGCCTTAAAGGTCTATCATTTAGTTATGCAGTCATCTTTTAGGAGCTATATTAATTACACAAATGGAACACCACAGCTCTGCTGGGGCTGGTCCAGCTGACTGCAGAATTGCAGGTTCAGAGTGGCTGTGCAGAGCCACAGGCGCTGCGAGGGCCACTCGGAGCTCAGCCTGTGTCCTGTGAGGAGCAGAAGCCCTCCACTGAAAACTCACAGGTGTTGCCTGGTTTTAAAGTCACGTTTAAAAAGTGTAAGAACATCAGTACAGTTGCGCGTGAGAACAGAAAAGGGGGTGAAACTAGGGAGTCCAAAGGCAGAGAATGCTGTGAGCTGGGCACAACAAATGTCCCTGTAAACGTCAATTTCTGTGTTATCCTTCAGCCCTGGAAAGCCATGTCCAACTGCACATGGCCGTGTGCAAGCTGGGACAGTCCCTCTCCAAGCAGAAACAGCCCAGACAAGGCAGAAGACAGCTGACAGGTACAGGCAGGGCTCTGCAAGAAGCCAGGACTGGATCCTCTCCTCTGCCAGGCTACAGCAAGGGCGAGATGTAAGGAAAAAAGTGAATAAAAATCTGCTCCTTTCCAAAAAATGTCACCTGTCTGAATAGTTGAGGAAATGGAATAGGTCAGTCTTAAGGGCTGACTGCAGCATACAGACCACCTCACATGAAGCAAAAGATGACAAACAAGGTGTGGAGAGCCTCCAAGTCATTTGCATTTCCATATGATGCTGCAGAGAAAGCAGAATGATAAAGAAGAAACAGTCCAGTCAATCAAACCAGCAAGAGATTTACTTTTCATTCCCAGCAGTAAAGAATATCCATGAAACCAGATCATTTGCTATCATCTAGCCCCAGAAATCAGAAGACTCATTTCGTTGACTTTGTCAAATTAGCTCTCACAAATGAAAATTTTCAGAAGCTCACGACCTTCAAAGGACGCTTTCAGAAAGAAAGGGAGATTTACAAAGTCCTTCTATGTATCTGAACAGGCTTGCTGAGCAATGAAACGAAAATTTCTGCTTTTCCCTAAAATTATTCTTCTCTACCCAAATTTGACATCAGAAGAATCCTGGTTGTATTATTCTTTCCTCTTGAAAGAGATTGCTAAGGTCTACCTAGGGTGAATATTCTGGAGTCACAAAGCTTGTCATGAGAGGGAGAGTAAGATAACATCAGGAACACATTTTGTGTGCACTTTACTCAAGCCAGTTTATACAGTTAATACTTAAATACCTGTCTTGAAGTCACAATGATTAGATTTCCTGCCTATATCACAAAAATTGGAGCTGGAGTTATGACTGGGAACAGTCAGGAGATAATGCTACAAATTAATTTACAATGAAGCTGACATAAATGAACAACAATGAAGTGATCAAATACTACATTACTGATTTTGAATTAAAACGTGATCCTTGGTACATGTAGGTGTATCGTCAAAAATTCAGAAGCTGCAATCTCCAGAAAGCCTTAGTCCTCATTAGTCTCAGCAAGCTGCTGCTTTATATTCAATTATGTAACTTTAGGACTGAAAATACATATTTAGGATGCACAAAGAAGTGCCTGATGGTCATGTGTAAGCAACACTTCATTAATATTAAATTTCAAACTGACTGCAGTTTTATTTGCTTTGGGCTATTTTTTAGAGATCACAGATGAACTTTAACAGCTGGACAACATAATTTGTACAGTCTGAAGAGGACTGAGCCATTTTAAGCAGCAGAGCAGAGAGATGTCAAATTATTCAACCAGAGCAAAAACTGTTCCATCATTATAAGTTCATCCCATGGCAAGAGGAGCTGAAATTTCCTCATATTAAAAGCAGAACACGTAACACTTTTTATCTCTTTATGAGGACAAGTCTCCCCGTAATTACGGCCTATCTCAAATTAAATCAAAGCAAAACACTCCCAACAGGTTCTGCTATTAATAAGAAACTCCTAAAGGAACATAAAAATCAACCTAAATTTCTTAATGAATAAGGTGTGAAAGACATCTAAGGAGAAGAGCACCAACACCCAAAGCTGCAACACCTCTAGTGAGAACCCTTCCAAAAACAGAGGAGGAAATCCTCACAGCAATTGAAGGTGCTTAAGACCAGGCTACCTCCGTTTATATCTCTTTTGCTTTAACTCTCAGACATGATTATAAATATAGAGCAGCTTCCTGCCTCCATCACAGATTTTCAGTGGATATCTCATGTCCTTCCCCTTATTAGCTTGAATTGCTAATTTAGTCCAGCAGCCACAGCACGTGACAGGCAGCAAGATGTGAAGGTGCATCGAGAAAGAAGTGAACATTTCCTATGCTGCATCCTCTGGCTCAGCTCCTGATAAATCTTAATGAGAAACAACCTCATCAGCAGGGATGTAGACTTCACATCCAGCACCTGTGGGTAACAGCTCAGGCTCCCCAGATGGCACAGAACCAAGTGAGCACTTCCTAACTCCCTTTCTATTCATAAGCCAGAAACTCATTTGCTTATCTAGAGAGAACAGAAAACAGCATTGCAATGAACATTTCTTTCCCCCGAAGCTTGAAAATCTGCTGGTAAAAACAAATTTGGTTTTGAACTTCTGCAGTGAAGGAACTTAAGATTTTATACTTTTTCTTATTCCTGCTTAGGAGTAAGGCTTTCTCAAGGGTTTATTTTGATCCAGCAGGGAGTGAGTTTATTCTTAGAAGAGACAGGTAGGCTACAGTTTGCCTGGATGTGCAAATGCACAAATGTGCACAGGACAGAGATGTACTTACTAAGTGATTTACTACCACTCTGTCTCTTGGTTGAGTCTCCTGAAGCACACTGCCTCCTGTACAGTGCTCAGGACCCTGTTTGTCACACCTCCTATCTTCTCCAAGAAAAATGCTTCTGTCCAGGAAAAATAAAAAATCCCCTACTTTCTATCCCACACCCTACTAAATACAGGAGTGATCAGTAATAAACTGCTAAAACCAGCAAAAATAGCTCTGTTAAACACATACATCCTTTCTCCAATTTCAGTATCTCTGAAAATATAAACAAGATAATTAACTTTGTCGTAACACTGAAGCTTTGTCAAATATGCAGGACAACCAAAGGTGGACAAGCATCCCACTTGGATCCTGGACTTAACTTCTCTTCATGCTTCAGCCTGCACAGAGCCACTATTTCAATTACCAGGGCCAGTGTTCAAAAAGAAAAACAAAACACACAACAAAAACCCCACAACAAAATAACAGCACACACAACTCCTCCCATCCCTCAGAAATGTTGTCTGCATGTTCACACAGCTTAATACTCTTAAGAGAATTTTGCTGGCCACTGCTTATGTCAAGCTTGCCAGCAAGGCAGCTGCTAGAAGTCAAAAAGCAACAGGAATAGTTCTCTGTGAAGATTTGTGTTCTCCACACCCCAAGAGTGGCAGCAAGATGATTCCTACAGTTCGAGAACAATTTAATCAATGTAGGAGTTTCTATAAGCAGCACGTTACTTAAATGCATAATGCTGAGAGTGTTTTATGGTTCAATTATGACTAAATGGACCAATTTGCTTTAAACACAGAACTGTACCACTGGACATTAATAACACTAAGTAGTGGGAAGCTGCTGCAAAGAGCTATTATTGTCTATGGAGAAAACCAGAGGCAAAACAAGCACCTTTGGCCAATATCTTTGACGCACACATGATGTAAATCCTGACAAGACGTGGAGTTATTCTCCACAGTAGCTGCATGAGCAGTTTGGGTAAAGTGCCACTGCACTTTTCTGGACAACTAATGATATCATCTATGGCTACCTCAGCTATACACCAGTAATACTTCAGTCAATTACAATATTAATGCAATCACATAATCCTTCTGCCACCCATACTCACTCTGCTGCTCATGCTGCAGCTTTTACAGTCATTGCTTTACGTGAAAAATCTCAGGTTAATTCATGGGGAAAAAACATTTCCTGAGCCTTGGCAGAAACATTTCTCTGGCTTAGGTTTAAGTGTCACCCACTGGATGTCTCACACAGCCACCAAGATGACAAACTTACTCTGAATTATTTTTCAAATAGGAGATTGCCAAGTTCGCATCTTAGCTCATTTAATTTGCTAATGAAGCCCAATTACCCCTCAAAAGGGGAAATACTTTAAAATGACACAGCCATGCTTAGCAGTGTGGGCATGGTAAAAGCACAACAAACCCCCAGCTGTGTAAGAATGAAGCCTGGATTTTTTTATTTTAAACATTTACAAACTCTAAAGAATTTTTCCCAGCACATTACATTATCAAGGTTGAGACAACAGTGTTATTAAAGCTTCTGGTCTACCCCTGCACCACACACTACTGAATGTGAGCCACATGAACAAAAAATCCACACCCACAATCATTCCCCTGTCTCTAGATTCCTCATTCATCTCAACCCAAAGACCAGCCCAACTCACACTACTGCTGGCAGGTCTGCATTCTCCAATATAATTCACCAATTATTTGATGCTTAAACAAGCAAGATGTACTTTAACAGAGAAAATAGGGCAGACTTTAGGACTAGACAAACTAGATCCAATTTCACTTGGATCTGATCGTATTACAGTGTTCAAGGAAGGCAACATTAAAAAATTATGTTCCACTCTTTACATCAAAGAGACATACTCATGCCAAGATTCTACTATCTAGACAAATACAGCAAGTAAAGCAGAAAAAGGAAGAGTAAAAGCACAAAGAGTAAAAAATGCTGCACTGTTTACTGGCAGTATATATTCTCTCATAGAAAAATTAAAAAAGGACACTTCCAGACATATTAACAGCTCAAAAGTTATTCCAGCTCTTGAGCACAATGGAAATGTCTGTTATTACAAATCACTGCTCATCTATAGTTCGCCAGCTACATTTAAAGTTTTCCTGGAATGGTTTAACTGCAATCCATAAGTAATCTTTCAGCAATCGATTTAGAAGTAAAATGTGTCGCAGCACAATTTAGTATCTGCGGTCCCAGGCAATCACTTGAGTGCTTTCAGAATGTGTAACAGAATGTCACAGTGACATTTTTAATGCTGCCTGACTATTTATATTGAGTGCCCAGAATAAAGCCAAGCAAATGAAAGAATTTAGGCAAACACAATTACAGCTCAATTGACTGCAAAACAAAACTTCCCCTACAATGTAAAATACTGGCTTAAGATTCCTCTGAGCCTAAGAAGTCAGAAATTGATTTATGCAAGAATCACTTTCAAGTCTACTGGAAGTTGTTTGCACTTTCAAGGCTATTGGAAGTTGTTTGCTAGAGATTGCTAAGACAAGCCTATCTATAAAACATTGAAATACGATGCTTTAAACACTTTTTACATTAAAAAGAAATACAACCAAACCAAACACTGTTTAAGATACAGATTTATTTTTTTTAATTAGAAAGAAGAGCTAAAACACAACTGCAGAAACCTGCAGTTAAGAAGCCCAGGACACCTAGGGAAGCCATAACGCCATGTAAAAAAAACCCGAAGTTTTTTATTGACTTAAAAATAGGTTCTATTGTGAGTCATAACACAAACTGCCAAAAAAATATATAGATGTCTTTAAAAATGTGAATCAATGAAGCTCCTTCAAACTCAGTTGTTCCCAAACAGCATTATTACATTTATATTTAGGATTACAAAAAACCACTTGCTCCAGAGGGTTCTGCAGCAGGCTGATGAGCTTTAGGGCTAAATCCATTTAACTGAACATTATGAATATGTAAATGGCAAGCTGAAAAATGGAGCTGCAGGCAATTCTCACGAAGGGCAAGCTGCTCAGAGACACTGCCTTGCATCCCCAAAACAAACCGAGAACTGCTCTGCGCAGCAGCCAGCATTTCAGAGTTACACTACCAAGGAAGGAAGAGAAAAAAGCGTTAAGGAAAAGTTATAATTGTCATTAACAACCAGATTTGCTGGAATGATGCTACAAGCAGCCAGAATGCAGCAGAAGCTGCAGCAGAGGGTGGGTTCACTGGGCATCACCGTGTGAAGCCCCCGGGCGTGGGAGCGCTCCCCGTGTCACCACCACCTCAGCCAGGACCTCCAAGCGCTCCCTGCAGCCCCTCCGCCACACACCCGCTGCCAACACCTTGCACAGCAGCAGCTGGAGAACACAGAGGTTTTAAAAAGCCTGGAGTCTAAGGAGGGTTTGAGGTAAAAACTCCGCTTTCCAGTCACGGAGATCTCGAGGTGTCGGCGCTTGTTGTGGAGCTCCCTCTTGAGGGTAGAGACTGCCCTGTGGTAAAGGCATCGCTGCGTCCTCATAACTCATTCTGCTCAAAACCAGAGCATGCCCTTGCAAAAGAGATGCTATCAAAGGCATCTCCTCGGGCCTCTGAACACCACTTCACAGACAGCACTAGGTGCTTTTGAGTTACAAGCCCTGTAGTCTTAAAAAGATAGCTGTACGATAAGCACATGTCAAACACAGGAGATAAACTCAGGAGGTGCTTTACTTACACAGTGCTGGCAGTGCAGGAGCACCAGAGAGCAAAACCTCTAGCACTGTGAGCCATGAAATGGAACAATACACACGGATGATGAGAAACTATCAGTGCTGTCTGTTGGTAAAGAAACTGCCGCTTCACCAGGTTTATTTAACGCTGTCGAAATGTCCCTTTCTTTGGATGACATTTTAGCTACTCTAAGCATCCATCCATCTCCTTGCCAGACTGACTTTGTTCCATCACACCATCATCTCTGTCTCCCCAAACTGCTACAAGGACTGACACCTCTGGGTATTAATGTGCTGAATCATGTTTACCAAAGTTTGGAAAAATCTTTAAAGTGATTGTGCTGCAATTTCACTCTCAAACCAAATATTGTTCCACAAGCTTCAAAGGGCCCTGACAGGGAAGAAGCTTTCAACACAGAAATTCCTGAGGATTTTTCCAAGCTCCTGTGAAGAATAGCTAAAGGCTCATTATCAGAGGGCCAAGGAAGTCTTTGGAAGCAGTGCCAAAGCCAAAAGAACAAGCCTTGCATGTGATGGTCATATTTGAGTACTGCTGAGCCCCCAGTCAGCACTTTCCCTGGTCCTTGAGCAAACAAACATCCAGGCTGGCCAGTTGAGCCATCCCTGACTACCTCTGCCTCAGGACTGTGAGGTTAACAAACCAGTGGGAACGGATTTCTGTGAGAATTCAGAAAAGATTCCTTTCCTTGAAGTCATACTTTCCAGGAAGGCTCTCCCTGCCATTTCTTTAATCAAAGAAACATTTTCAACCCTTTTCCAGCTCAAGCTGTAAGGTCTTCCACAGACTATCAGTCACATAATTTTAAATCTTACATTCTCTGACAAGGCTTGTAGCTTTAGTAAGCTTTCCTCTTTTAGGGCAGAACAGATTTCAACTTGAATGTCTGAAACAGCAACACAGCTCATTCGGTTGTCCCCAGTGATTACAGTAACACTAAAGAAACACACCAGCCTAGAGATGCCAACCCCTCCCACTGCGTGTCCTGCTGGGCTTGAAGCCTGCAAGATATTTGTCATTTCATAAATCTGGCTCTTCATTGGATGCATCAATCCTAAAACAGACTTACTGCTTTCAGATGCCAGGCTACAGCCAGATCATCACCTAAAGCAACAAACTTTTTGTGATTAACTCCTTGTTAGAATCCCTGTCTACATTCTGTGAAAAATACAAAACCAGCAAAAAAGAACCGACCAAAAAAAAATGTTACTAGCTAGAATCAGATCTTATTTGACTAACACACAAAAGCTTGCAGAAATTGTGCACATTAGCTATACCAAGTGCAAGACCACAAAGCATGGCTTGAAACTTGGACCTAGAAAGGTTTGTCTACTGCCAGAGGGCAGTGACCTAAGAGTTTTGGCTCCCTACAACCAAAAGACACAAAATCTACCAAAAATATCAAAGCAGGTTGGGAATACATATCATAGCCCACAGGAAGATTTAATATTCTAAAAGTCAGAGAAGTTTTCTTACTTTTCATGGTGCCCTCCTCCTCTTCCTCCTCTGTGTTGATGACCATTGTGCCCAGCTGGGACTCCAGGGTGCCATCGTGCTCTATCATGGTGTTGGCTCCATCACCCATGGTGTTCACAGCTCTGATTGTGCCAGTCTCTGCTCCACTCGCCCTCACCATGGTACCCGAGTCTGTCTCATCCTCCTCCTGTTCAAACAGCCCACAGATACAGATTTTACTGACGGTGGTGAAGTCCCATGAAGAATGTCTGTATTTAAGGACACTGGCAAGTCACACTAATCCACAGGTTTTTTTACAGACACACACACACAAGCGACGTTTGGTTTATGCACTTTGTTCTCTCCCTGTCATCTCCAAACAGGTAATGAAAACTAATGAATACTTTTCTGCCAGCATGATAAATAAGAAAACAGATAAATAATCAGCAGAAACTTCTCAGTGCAAGTTGTATCTCATTTCTGGGCTGGTGAAGTGTCTGTAAGAGTAGATTAGAACACTCAGTCAGTCTTTAGTGCTTCTATTCAGCTGGCAGTTCTGACCCTAACCCATTGTCTCCAGTGGTACAGCTCACTGAGGAGTCACCAGTTACTTGACACCCCCAGGTCTAAGTCTGGAGAGTACGTGGCACATGGAAAGAAACCCCCTTCATCCTGTTGTTCTTCTGGTTTTAACATTTAAGTAATTTTAATCATCATAAACTTCAGTAGCACTGAAGAAAAATGAACTGCATTTGCAAATCTTTAAAAAGGATTCAAGTAGATAATCAAGGTTTGGTAACTTTTTTCAACAAAAATGACTTTTTATCTTTCCATTTGTTTAAAGAGACAAATAATAGAAGTTGGAATTCCTGCTGCCAAGACTTAAGAGACTGACTCTGTACAAAAACACAACCTCTTCAATTCTGGCAGAACAACTTCCTAGCAGAGAGTTATGTTAGCCAAAGATGGCAGTTTCATCAGGCAGTGTGTGCTTCACTAAGAGTGTATTGTGACTAGAATTTCATCAACAGGGTCAAGATTTCCACAATCCATTTGGTTTCTTGGAAATGTGGACCAGCTATCCGACTGCATGAACAGAAGTCCTTTCTAGGTTTACAGTAGATGAGATGCTCATGGTTGGTTCTCAGAATGTCTGACTGTGATCTGTGTTACTGATCAGCGTTAGAGGGAAAACACACAGGTACTGCACATCAAGCTGTAATACTCCATCTCAGTGTCATGGAAAGAGAGAAGTCACCTCTCCACGTTCTGGTGTTCCAAGTGTTTTACCTGTTGTGTCGAGAGTGTCTATAAAATTTACTTCCCAATCTCAAAAACAACAGCAAGAGAGGAGAAAACTACATACAATGTTAATAGAATAAAAGTAATTTTGTGTGGAGTTGAGTGGGTGAGAGGAAGTAATAAATTTGTTAGCTACACATCATTTAACAAAGGACTACATCGGAAGTTTCCACAGCACTTGGGAAGTGTTTGGGAAGCTTTTCTGCTAGCAGACACGGAGTAGAGAAGCTTCAGGAAAACACACACACCAACAGAGAGGACCCAACTCCACTACAAAGACACCACCTCTGAGCATTGTGACCCCAGATCAGTCAGAAATGAAGAAGGGATGGCAAAGACAAAACTCAGGGCAGGGACAGTACTTGTAGAATTGACATCACGGCAGCATGACAATAAAGTTACACCGAATAAATATCCAGTCCTAGACTGCAAAACCAGATGCACAATGTGCTCAGCACAGGTACCGTGGACCATGCTGTTCAAGTGCCACCCCTGAACAGGGCTGGCATACAATGCCTTGTGCTGCCCAGTTCATTTACTCAGGCTGAAGCAGGCAGAGGCTCAAAAACCAGCTTTCAACATGCTTCCCAAATTCACATGCTGTAACCACTGAAACAAAGAGCCAGACCGAAATTCCGAGCAAGCCCTGAACACTTCCCATGCCCTCACCTCAGGCTTCTGTCGGTTGCTCTTGTGTAGAAGAAAGTTTCTATAAGGGATGTTCTAGAGCACAATAGTAAAATAACACAACAGACTTATATCACAGTGCATCAGAGATGATATTATTATTCTATATGAGGAGAGCAGTCTAAGACCTGAATCTACAAAGAAAAAATTCTCACTACTGCATAAATAATACAATCCAACTGGAAAAATGTATCAAGTCTTCTGCATACAGTACTTTGTAGCCCTACTCAATCCCAGCTCTCAAACTACACTGTAAGGTGAAGAGTAACCCACACATGCTGCCTGTCCCACTCAAATACAGCTTCAGCAGGGACCAAGCATCAGGTTACACAGTCATATAGCAGAAAACTCTAAAACTAAGTCAAATCCACTGGCAATTGGACAAAATATTACAAAAACAGAACCCAAAGTAGTTAAGTCTTATGAAAGGAGCAAGAGTTTGGACTTTGCACACTGTTGCTATTTAAATACTCACTGAATTTTCTTCATCCTCCTGATCGAGTTCGCGCTGTTGCGCCTCTTGGCGTTTCAGCTTGATGTCCATTGCTTCATTAATCAGGTCCCGCAGAATTGATACTCCTTTGGCACTTTTAACAAATGGATGCTGAGAAATATTTTAAAAACAAATAAGCACTGCATCCAAAGCAGGATGCAACAGTAAAACACTGTTACTATGGCCTACTTCAAATCAAATTAAGGTTTAACTCGAAACATTACTAAAACAAAGATCCAGTTCTTCTGTTTGGCACAGGAGGGAGACCTTCCACCCTCCAAACAAGACCATGCTCCAAGGGCACTCCTGATGTGAGACCTTGGGCTAATTCCCCTCCCGCAACTCTACTTACTTCTTTCCTTAGCTTAGCTGTCAAGAACCAATTACACAGACCATTACCATGCCTGGAACATTCTGAGCAACCACTTACATCTGGCCTGCCCTGTTCAGTGTTTTAAGAGACAGTTTCTTGGCAGTGCTGGTGGGAATTTGAAAGTAAAACAACAAATCCAAACCAAACAAGACCAGCAAACCAACAACAAACTCCAAAAGCCAAAACAACAAAAACAACCCAGAGAAGACAAAGGAAGTTGAAATCACACTGGTTCTTAGAGAAGAACTGAAAAGTTGAAGTTGCATGTGAGATTTTAAAAATGAGTTACTAAAAAGTAAAATCTGTAGTGAGAAGGAGCAGCAAGAAAAGAAACCAACATCTCAAGAGCCATACAGCACAGCCTACCCCGGGCAAGCCTCCCCCAGAGCTCGTGTTCCCCTCAGAAAAGGCAGACCTGCAGCAGCTGTGTGGCAGTGGCTCGCTGCTCCGGGCTCTTCACAAGACACTGCTTCACGAAGTCGGTAAAACTGTCCGACCACAGCTCCGGCTTCCGGAACGTTGGAGGCGGATTGGTGGGAATCATGAAAATTGCCTGAAAGCAGAAGAATGTTCCAGATTTCCACAACAAAGCTTAAAACTAATTAAATTAAAAATTCAATATAAATACACCCAAATACACACTGGTATTAAAGAAGAATGGACTTTTCATGGTGCTGCTTCTGAGGAGTTTGTGCCAATATTGCACACAAATTTGCTCACAGGGATCAAGTAGCAAGAAAGCAGACTTTTCTCACTAGGTGCTCACACCTGGCTGAGCCATTATGTGCCCCAAGAAGTGTGACTTTGACATTTTTAAGTCTTTAAAATTTGTGCTCGCATTAAAAAAAAAAAATCCACTTTGGATAATCCAGCTGAAAATATCCTTCACCTCCAACACAGAGTGTCAGCTATGTCTCAACAGACGAAGATTGAGATTGTTTTTTATTCCCATGCAGATTCTTCTTGACAAAGACATGTTTTTCATTTAATCAACAGTACAAAGAACTGACAGAAAACAACTTGTTCTATACATTAAAAGCAAGATTGCATGCTGATAGGTGATTCAGCCAGCTATGACAGCAAACCTTTTCTATAGAGCAATACATTTAAGGCCGCAGCCCTTACCCTCATGGGATGAATATCTGCATATGGTGGCTTTCCTTCAGCCATTTCTATTGCAGTGATTCCCAGGGACCAGATGTCTGCAACGCAGTTATACCCAATTTCCTGAATCACTTCTGGAGCCATCCAAAACGGGGTCCCTATGACTGTGTTCCGCTTTGCCATGGTGTCCTGAGCAGGAGAGAGGGATAAAGATCCAGACAATGGCAACTGTATTAGCCACAAACAGTCATTAATGAATTATCACCCTAATTATCCTGCATGCATGCAGATTATTAGACTCAGCAAGACTGGAATACAGAAGCCTGCAAAGAAGAATTAAAATGTGCTCACAGAACTTAAAGTATCCTAAAAAAAGCAGCAAATGCTATTGCAAACCATTACTTAGCTGTAACAGCTTCCACAGAGGAAGATCTGCTCTAATCTGCTGCTGGTTTAGCATCTCATGTTGATGCCAAGTGCTGAAAATCAGCTACCAACAATTTCTCAATCTCCACAAGCCCATCACACTCGCACGCAGCTTAAAAAGATAAACTGAAATGTACGGAACCACCCTGGTTTTACTTACTGTAAGTTGTCCTGCCACTCCAAAATCAGCAAGTTTAGCATGTCCCTCTGTATTTAGCAATATATTTCCAGCTTTGATGTCCCTGTGTATTTTCCTCATAAAATGCAGGTACTCGAGTCCTTTCAGGGTGGATTGCACTATTGTAGCAATTTCCTCCTCTGTGAGCTGAAGGAGAGAAGAGTTACTGCCAACACATCAGTGGCTGAGACACAGCACTATTGTGCTTTGGTCTGTATTTTACTGAGATTCACTAATTGCCACTTAACTGCCTTCAGTAAAGGCTGCCATACCAATGGGGAATTAGTGACTTACAGCATTGCGTAGCAGAATTAGATCCCAACCAGCATACGTATACACACGTACAATATTTCACACACCCTCATCCTTTCTCAACTAGAAATTCTTATCCTGCAATAACCAAAGTAAGGCAAAGTAGGGTCTTATTTGGAATCAGTCTGGGTTTTCAGGAAAGCCAACACACCAAAACCTGTTCCACCAATTAAACTATCCATATAGCTGATTACATTGAGCTTTGGTTATCTCATTTTCAGAGGAACAAAGCACCTGCATCTCAAGTTATGGCCAGTGGTGGTGCCAGGCATTGAACACTGAGCATTATGCCCTAACTACTCAGCTGCCTTGTGCTGCTGGACGCCCACATTCCCATCCATACACCCAAAGGACAAAGGACGTACGGTTTTATTTCGTAACCGAATAATGTCAGACACAGATCCAGCACCGCAGTATTCCATGACTATCCACAGGTCTGTGTTCTTAAAATAGCTGCCATAGTATTTCACCACATGAGGACTATGAAAAAAGAAGGAAAAAACAAAGGGTCAAACACCGGTAACCAGCATCACTGAAAAAGCACAATACACTGCAGAGACCCTAAGTATGTTTTAGAAACTCAGGGTTGAAGTGCCACTGAGACCGTGATCAGAAGTATTCCAGAAGACCCTGAATTCTGCACAGGGCTCCCACAGTCCTGCCAAGCCTGTTCCCACAGCAGGGCTCATATGACCTGCCAGTAAGTCACTCCAGGGAGCTAAACTGTCCGACAAATCCTGTGGAAACAAGGAGTGATTAGCCTTCAGTCTGGTTCAGCTCCCTGAACCAGGTTACAACAGGGTCAGTGCTGGGGCAGGACAAGGAAATGGGAAACAGGCCACAGCAGTTCCTGGTAAAGCTGCTGCAGAGCATTTGCAACCAAAGGGAAACATTAAATAAAGTCCACAATTTGCTGAAAAATAGCTATCGTGCTCATTAAGATGAATGTTCCCCCACTATCATGTGAACCTACCTCTCTCTACAATTTAGTCCTGGACATATTTTAGGATCTCAGTACAACGTAAGACTCTCTCAGTCAGCTATCTGGCTGCCCAAAAAGCAAACGATCTAGTAAAGTACACTGGTCAGAAAAACCACATGTCCTCTGGAAAAGGTAAAGCAGAAACTAACAGAAAGACTGTCCCTGATTTGATGGGAATGGAGCTAAGGAACAAAAGTGTGTTTAATCTGTTCTCTGCTGAATGTTTTCTAATGAAAAACTCTAATACTAGCAAGTCAGTCACACTGCACAGCATCCCTTAATGCCTGCACAGAAAATGTGATGCTGCAGTGATTCACTCCCTCTGCTGTTCACAGCTGTAAGGTCTCACTTTAGGCCTTACTATACTAATATTTAATTCAAGAGTCACCTAGTAATGCATTTCAAGTCACACAGTAAGATTTCTCAGGAACAATTTCTTTTCAAGGTATGCTCTGCTGCCTGCCCCTAAGTCATCTTCACTTAAATACAGTAAGAGTGGAATGCAAGAGAGTGACTGGGATCACAGTTTATATTGCTCATGTAATTTATTTTAAATGGCTTTCCATGCAGGAAGTCCTTCCAAATAGTGTTTCCTAAGGCCAGATTCATAATACCAGAAGAAATTAGTGTATTTTAGACCTTCAGCCTTGGACACACTCTGTGGGTAGGTCTTCCCTACCCACAAGCTCTTCACTGGCCAAGTCACTGCAGCATCTTTTCCCATAAAAACATGCACAGAGGGGGACAACCGTCAGCCCACAGAGCTGCCAGCAGGTTATTCTGGGGATGCTCAGATCAGCAGACAGCTCGTACTGCAGCAGAACCTGCATGGGCAGAACAGGACCAGGGAGGACAGTCCTGCCACCCGAGCAGGTGACAGCACGGAGGTAACGCACATGCAAGAGCAGTCATGCATTAGTGGCTCTCATCCACATGCCCTTCAAAAAAGAAACAAAAAAACCTCCTTCCAGCAGTTTTCTACGCCTTGCTGGGAAGCCACCACCCCTGTGGGCACAGGAGCTGCTGCTCAGCACACAATCAAGTTACCACTGTTGAAGAAGCGACGGTGCCCGCGCAGAACGGCCGTGACTGCTCACACGCTTGGCTCTCGGCCGGCAGCAAGTGCAGGGTTACTCCACTCAGCTCAGTGCTTGCTCTTGCTGCAAGCTACGTTTTTGTCATCTTACCTTTGCACTACCCAAATGGTCAGCTAACATGATCAGTTGATACCAGGTAACTTGATTGTACAAGTCCGGCCTTTTAAAAAACATTTAAGGCAACATCATGGCTTTTATTTGATTAAATGCCAGGTCACAGGTGATACTTGTCCTTGCATCCCAGTAAAGGGTTTTGCAGTACACACTTACCTGTCACATTGCTGCATTATGGATATTTCCTTTATGATCTCTTGCAGGTCAGATTCCACAGGAACTTGTTTAATTGCAACAACTTGACCCGTTTCTTTATGGATGGCTTTGAATACACTGCCATAAGAACTAGAAAACAAAATATTAAACCAACACTGACTATAGTAACATTTTAAAAATGCAAATCTTATGGCTTTGCTTTTTGTGAATGTAACCATCAGATAAAACATTAACTATCCTTTTATTTAAAATATTTTGTATTTTAATGTAAATAATGAGCCCACTAACTTCTAAATACTGCAGTACAAATAAGCACACTGAGACAGTAAGACCATCATGACACTGGCCATAGTTTTGGAACAGCCTTTTACACAAATTCAACAACTAAAATTCTCTTTTTCCAGCATAGAGTACAGGATGAGCATCAGTAAGAACTACAGCGCTGGACAGAGAGGTTTGCTTGTTCTTGTCAGATATTATCATTCCTATTTCCAGCTTCTTTACTTACAGCAGCCAGGCAGATTTTCAGTCTTTTCAAATGAACTGCTTAAGGCAGTGAACATGTCACTCCTGGATGTTCCCATGCTGCTCTGCCCCACCAAATGGCACAGTGTCACTGAAGCTCACTTCCACCAGGCAGATCTTCCACAAGAGGTACCAAGGATGAACTACAAAACCTCTCGAGTTCCCACAGAGCTCCACCAACTCCAAGCTGGCATTTTCCAACAACTTTCAACTCCCTACTGCTGACCCATAACCTGCTGTTTGGATTAAGATATCACACTCTGGGGAAACAAATTCTTTATCCTGTTACTAACCAAACACTGTCACTACGTTAGTACATATCTTTCAGAAGTAGGACCATGACAAAAGTGAAACACACCCCTGTTACACACATGTGTTCTTAGAGAAATGTACACTGGGCCCACTGGAACACAACACATACCCTTCTCCAAGCTTCTCCAGGACATCAAATACTTCTTCGGGTTGTTTGGTTAAACTGTCTTCATCTAACTTCTTCAGCTGCCTATATGGGTAAGAAGAGAGAAATTATTATATTTAATTTTATGGCAGTTTGGGCTCTGCTGAAACAGAAGAATAAATAGCACCACTTAAACATACAAAAGGTTTGGCATATAGTAAGTTTATTTCACCTGACGAGGAGGCTGAATATTACCAGCATCCAATAGCAAAAAAAGACTGGGAATTACAAAGAACAGAGTGTGGTCAGGCACACAAATCTACAGCTCCTCTTGGCAGAAATGAATTTCAGGATCTCTGTGCTGGTGGTCACAACGCAGCATAGCAGAGTCTTGAAGCCACTGAACATACCTGCTAAGTTTCAACATCTGGAATGGAAGGATACCTACCAAGGCCATAAAAAAGGGAACATCATCTTCCCTGATGCCTAGAGTATGTATGGAATATGTTTGTTGGGAGGCAGGAGGCAATACTGATCTCACCTGTACATTTTTGACATCAAAACTTTAGACGTTAACTTCATGGGCCTGGACGTGTACTAGGAAAATTCTGTCAGGAAAAAGGAAACCGTATCTGACTCTCAGGATCTTAATGCCATCCCTCTTAAATGTATTGCTAATAAGAGTCAGCTGAAATAATTTCTAGGGAATAAAAACCTGCCATGTGCTATGATTCTTCATGTGGCCCCCTTCCCCCCCAGTACAGCTTTTAGGGAGGTCCCGTACACAAAGCAGCAAGAAGATCAATCATATTTGTTTGAGTCTACACTGGAGAGCTGTTCACCAAACCGCCTGAAACAGCTGAGAACTACATAACAAAAAGGTCTGAAAACAGTATTTTATTGTCAGTAGTAAGAGTATCCAACAGCCCACAAACAAGCGCTCTTTCATTTTCACATGAACTAAAAAAATCTGAAACAACAAACAAAAACAAAAACCAGCCAACAAAAATCCCTCCAAACTCCCCAAACCAGCTCACACAAGTTTTTTAAACACGGAAACTTAAGCGTCTCAGAGTTTTTAGCACTGACTGGTGTTTAAAGTAAAACACACGTGGTTGCCTGCAACTGCAAATTACTCCTGAAGGCTCTTACAGCTGCTGCTGTAAGGTCAGGACTCCAGTCACAGGAATACTAATTTTTATACTAAGTATATCACTTTTTTCCCCCCATTTCTTCAGAAACAGAGTGAAAAACCATTCATCGATCCCTGGCTATTATGTTTACGTACAAAAGCCACACGGGAGGAGCCGCTCACGCATGGAGCACATACAATGGCTTCCTGAAGCAGAGGAAACATTATATAGAAGCAGACTCAGGAAGTGGTGAAATACTGAAAGTAGCTGCTAGCTTCCCTGCTCAGATAAGCATTAAACAGAATTTACTTGTCCTTGTGAAAACAGAGAGGGAAGAAGGTGTGGGAAAAGGGAAAAAAAAGTAATACATGCACCAGAAGCCACGTAAGCTACCATTTCCAAGGAGTGCAAAAAGTGGCGACGCAAAAGGCAAACGCTTCTTGTTGAAGTTTAGGCCTAAATTCTACTAGAATAAAAGGAAAAAAAAAAAAAACAAAAGGCTTTTCATATAACCAAACACAATAACCAGACAACTACTGTGCTTACAACAAACAGCCTAATTTCTACTATAGACCAGGAGCCCAATCACTTCGCATTGTCCTGTTCCACCGAGTGCACTCGCTGCTGACACACTTTGCCATTCTCCTGGATGTTTATACCACACAGATGAAACAGCAACACAAACCCAACCCAATCTCACCTGTGTTGTTATTCAGATCTAATCTTAATCACCCGCCCCGTAAACAGTGGCATAAGCAATTACAGAATAAAACCGAGCGGTTTTTTTCTTCCTAAACAGAATATACATCACTGTTTAACCAAACGGGCCAATGCCACTGGGGACCAGCGCCAGCAGCTTCCTTTGTTCGCTGCCGAAGCGCTCCCTGGGCCCCGGCTGCGAACCGCTGATAGGATTCTGACACTGACACTTCATTCAAGCTGCCGGCAATCTCCAGCTCGGCCCCGCAGCCCCGGCTCGGCCTGGCAGCCCGAGATAGGGGACTCACGGCTTCATGCGGTGTCCGAGGGTCCCGGCTCGGTGTGCCCGGGCACGGCGGGAAGGCGGCAGTGCCAGCGCCGGGCACCGCGCCCGGACACGGCACCGGGGGCACAGACCCGCACTGAACTCACCCAGGGAGAGACACGGCGGTAGAACGAGTGACCGGGGCTTTGTCACCCCACTGGCACGGGCCAGCACACCTCGTACAGCCGCGGTACCCGGTGGGAGCTACCGCAGCGGCGCAGACAGCGCACTGTCCCCCAGCGTTCCAGTTCAAGCCGTTTTCCCCACCTGAGCTCGGTGCTTTCCCAGCAGGGACCTGCCAGGGCTGCCCGGTGCCAGGCGACGGCTACCCGCGGCTCCGGGCAGCGCCAGCGCCCCAGAGAACCGAGGGGGCCAGAGCTCGGCGCGCCCACGGCCGCGCTCCCGGCCCCGCGCCGGCAACAGGGCGGGTGCCACGGGCCGGAGCATCCCCGGTCCCGGCAGGGACACAGCCCGCGCTTACCGGCGCGGGTTCCGCAGCTGCACCGTCTCCATGGCGGTCTGTCGGCGAGCCGGGTCCGTCCCTCACTGCTCCATGGCACTCCGCTCCCCCGCCGCTTCCACCCGCCGCCGGA
>VYXC01011106.1:1947535-1966786 GCA_013397175.1 Platysteira castanea | reverse complement strand
CGGCGGCAGCCCCGGAGCCGCGGGGCTCACGGCGCTCCCTCCCCTCCGCCGCAGCGCCCTCGAGCTGGTCCCGTTCGGGATCAAGCCCCTCCTGCGGCGGGCAGCGGCGTACGAGGCTCTGGAGAGGTACTCGCTGGCCTATGTGGACTACAAGACCGCGCTGCAGGTGGACTGCTCGGTGCAGGCGGCATACGATGGAGTCAACAGGTAACGCCGCCCGGTGCCGCGGGGGCACCGAAAGGCTCGGGAGCGGGGCAGCTGGGCACTGCTGCTGCGAGCCGTGCTCATTCCTGCAGCCCTGGCAGAAGCAAGTTGTGTCCCAGGCACACGAGTGAAGCAAGGCCTGGCCACCCTCCCTTTGCCTGCTAGTGCCTACAGCTCCTTTCAAGATGCTGGTCGAGGGCTGGGAATGATTTCCATGGGACTGTTTTTGCTTTGTTCAGTGTCTGGTTTAGTTCATTATTTCCTTTAAAGTTCAGTACCCTATCCTTTGTGCCTCCCTGTGTTTACTGTGCTTACAGGGTGCTGTAGTCCTGTTTTCTTCCTGGTGCTCTCTGCTTCGCTTCATGGCTTGCCAGGCCAAGGGGTGAAATGCATGTCTCTTGCTCACCTGAGCAGTGACAGCCCCAGCCCTTGTCCTCTGGTATTTTTAGCCCTGCTGGCATGGAGATAATCTCTTCATAAATGTCCTGTAAAGGGAATGTAGCTGAGATGCATGTAAAGAAATGAGCAGAGAGAGAAATGCTGTTCTTCATACACAAGCCAGGTTAAAAGTGACCCTGCTGGCTACTGCATGGCCCATCCAGCCAACAGCCAGGGTGACTGGGAGCTGTCTCTTGCAGGATGACTAAAGCCCTGCTGGAGAAGGATGGCGTGAACTGGCGTCAGAAGCTCCCGCCAATCCCCACAGTGCCCGTTTCTGCCCAGACGAGGTGGAGCATTCCTTCTGCCCAGGCCCCTGGGGCAAACACTCCTCCTGCAACTGCACCACAGGGAGAACCAGGTGGGAACATGCCCCTGGGCTGGGCAGAGAGCCCTATAGC
The DNA here is from genome assembly GCA_013397175.1 of Platysteira castanea. Taxonomy (NCBI): domain Eukaryota; kingdom Metazoa; phylum Chordata; class Aves; order Passeriformes; genus Platysteira; species Platysteira castanea. The sequence continues at coordinate 1,965,743 of VYXC01011106.1, read as the reverse complement.
TCCCTAGGGTGATGAACAAGACAGCTGCCACACCTGCTTGGTGTGTCTGCAGCCGGGGCTGAGGCCTGGAGAAACCCAGGCCTGGTTCTGCCACAGTCTTTTCAGTTGATTCTGGTTCCTTTGATGTCTCTGTGTCTTGCCTCTGGTATGGGGATATTTGTTTTCTGCGAGGCTGTGATATTCTTGTTGGTTTTATAGAGTTCTGTATCCTTTCGCCCCGTTTCCAGACCAGACTGCTGCTGGCATGGGGAGAGCTCGAATACTGAAGGAAGAAGGAAATGAACTTGTGAAGAAAGGAAACCATAAAAAAGCAGTTGAGAAGTACAGTGAGAGTTTAAAGCTCAACAAGGAATGTGCAACTTACACCAACAGGTACTGTTCAGCTCTTTGTCCACCTACTTCTTGGCCCTGTATAAAAGCCACCATGGTACTTCCTGGCAGAACTGTTCAACGTTTGTTCCCAAACTAATGAATAAAACAAAACCACCCCCTCAGGTTCACCCCAAGTGCAGCCTCCCCTGTAGTGTAACATTCTTTGATCAGGTGCTACAGAACCCCTTGGAGACACTGCTCTAAGGGACTGCTAAGGGACTTCTCCCTTTACTGCTTTGTCTGCCAGGACTGGGGTATTTTGAGTGGTCTTTGCTCTCCTACAAACCACAAACTGCTGTTCTTTAACACTCAAAGTACTTCTAAGGCAGTTGCAGCAAGCAGAGCATATGCTGCACTGGCAGAGGCAGGAACCTGCATCCTCAAATGCAAGTGCTGGTTCTTTAGCTTTAGAACAGGTTGCTCTAAACATCTTCCTTTTTGTTTCTTTAAACTGAAAAACTATTTCCTTTTTCTCCTCCCTGTAAATGACACAAACCTGAGCTTGAGAAGTAGGATGACATAACACACGAGGGTGGTTTTGGAGTCCAGCTCTGTGCTGCACTGACTGCAGCAGTAGCTGCTGCTCTCAGCCAAAGGTCTCTAAGCAGGTGTCTGTGTTGCAGAGCTCTCTGTTACCTGACCCTGAAGCGCTACAAGGAAGCGGCACAGGACTGCACCGAAGCTCTGAAGTTGGATCCTAAGAATGTTAAGGCACTCTACAGGCGTGCTCAAGCACTTAAAGAACTGAAGGTAAGTCAGGAGTTTCTGAAGTGGTTTAGGCTAGGACTAGATGGCTGTTGGTGCATGATCAGAGCCAGGGATGGCCTTTAGGGCGTGTTCCTGATGGCAGTAACATCTGCCATCAGATAGCTGAGACCTTTAAGGACTAAGAGTCAAACACATCACACTTGGCTGTTTGGATCTCATGAGTTTGTCAGCATCAGATCCTGAGAGCAAGTGCTTGTTCACAGAATCACAGAATATGCACAGTTGGAAAGGGCCCACAGGGATCCTCGAGTCCAGCTCCTCACCCTGCACAGCACCATCCCCAGCAATGACACCCTGTGCCTGAAAGTTGTCCAAACACTTCTTGAACTGTCAGGCTTGGAGCTGTGACCACTTCCTGGGGAGCCTGTTCCACCTTTGGGGTGAAGAACCTTCTCCTAATACCGAACCCACACCTCCCCTGACACAACTTCAGGCCATTCCCGCAGATCCTGTCCCTGGTCACCACAGAGACCAGTGTTGTGTTGAGCTTTATGCTTTTGTCTCATGAGAAATTCTGGAGCCAGTACCGGAGTACATACTGCAGTGGTGTTGGGCTCAGAACCTGCTTGAGTGATGAAATTATCTTTTCAGCCCTAGTTTAAGGATGTTGTAGAACAGCTACATCAATGCCAGTGCTTGAGCAATTACAGGGGGAGTCACAGGCTTAATTATGCTGTCTTTGCCTCTGTTGCTGGGTAGTAGTTCTGCCCTAGACTGCCTTTTTAATGCACTAACCCTTAAAAAATACTCTCTTAACTAACCCTTAAAAAAATACTCTCTTTCTAGGATTACAAATCAAGTATTGCCGACATCAAGAGCTTGTTGAAAACTGAACCAAAGAACACAGCTGCACTGAGATTACTGCAAGAACTGAACAGAGCCTAGGGTAACCAAGCAACAAGGAAAGCTTTCTTTTCCACTGCAGAGGAAAGCTTTCTCCCTTCTGATGTTGTTACAGGGACCAGTTGATGCAGGATTGGTGTTGAAATCTATCGTCCAGTGCTGCTGAGATCTGACAGGTTCTGTACCACCACAATGAATGTTAAGACATAATCTGTATCAAACTCTATTAAGCTGGCTCTATGATCATGCATAGTTTTAATGCCCCTCTCCAGGAGGCATTTAGGTTAATTTTCCTGGTTGAAGTCAACTTGCCTCTAACTGTTGGCCTCAGGGACTCTTTACACGTTGGCTAAGATGCACCCGAAGTGGCTGTTCCTGTCTGAAGAGCTACAAACAGAGGGGTTTTAGTCCTTATTCAGGTGACAGGTTTGCTGCATTTGTGCTGCTATTACTGAAAGGAAGTCGCTGCCAGAGCTGCTGTAGTTGCCAGAGCACCACGTACCCTTCTGGTAACAGGGGCACAGCTACTTGCACAGGGCCAAGCTTGTTCCCTCTCCCCCTTGATGCCTGCTGGCCCTCAGCTGGGTTCTGCTGCTTAGTGTGGCTGGGCAGATGTTTACAGTAGCAGCTTTCTTTAGTTATTCTGCACATTTAGGGAGACAGCAGCAAGTTAAGCCTGCCTTGTTACACTGTGCACTATTCTTTCAGATTCTGGGTGCTTGGGAATTTTGCAGTGGTTTTTTGTCTTGCTTTTTTTTTAAAAACCACTTTAGCTCCTCTGTGCCTTTTGGAGCAGTTGCTATGGGGTGTTACAGGGAGAAAAATATGCAGTAACACCCCAGCTGAGGTCTGGCTTACTACTTCAATGCATGTTTAAACTTCTCCTGATCTGGTATTGATGGCACTGATTTTGAATGGTAGATAAAGAGATACTTGGAGTTACTTTGTGAACTGTTAAAACCCGTTCTCATTAAAGCCATGTTTATTTTCACTCTAGAGCTGTGTTTTTTGTGATGGATGGAATAGGGGAACTGAAACACTTGTTTAACCACTTCATACTGTCCCCTCTGTTTGTCAGAGGACTTCAAGCACTGTGCAGTGCCTTGCTCTTTCAGACAGTGACCTCAGCTCATAGTGGCCGTTAAATTTAGAGTTCAGAGTCCTACAGCTCCAGGGACACTGGGGCTGGGAAAGGCACACCAAGGAGAGCACTGCATCAGGATTTCCAACCGTTGCTCAGCCTTGCACTCTGCCTCAGCTAGTAAGGTGCTGGGTTATGCTAGACCTAATCCAACTCATAATACAGACCAGGAGACAGAAGCTAGCCCTTGGTCAGGGTTCAAAAAAATCTTCTTTTCCCACCTTGCCTCTGCCAGCAGTGTTTCAGGTAGGTACGCCACTGAATTGAATTTAGAGAGCAATCCCTCTAATACCATTTAAGACAAAGACTTCTTACCTTAGCCTGACATTAAACAGCTTTTTGTAGGTCCCAGGGCTGTACTCCATCAGCTGTAATGGGCCAGGGCTTGAAACAAGTCCTCCCTGAGGGGCACAAATTGCTCCATTCACTCCACTCCCAATTCTGAGCGTGGCAGCTCCATTGATCCTACAGCCAGCACTTGCCCAAGCTCTTAGCAGGTGTGATGGAGTTCAGGGTGGGGAAAGCACACAGCACTACACAGATAAGCAGAGAAAGGTCACAGAATCCAGGAGGAGGACTGGCTTCACTTGACTTAAGAGCTGTCCTTTTGGCAGCCCTGCTGTTACCTGAGTGGCAGATTCCTGCACTGTTCAACAGCAGCTCCTTAGAGCACCCCTAACCAGCAGCAGTCACCTTCCCCTCAAAACAGCAGTTTTGTTTGTGCCTGATATCAAAGATTTTCCCCAGCAATAGCACCAGGTAGACAGAGGTCATGCCCAGCAACAAGACACTACTGCAAGCTCTGGGTCACTTCTGCTCCTGCTGAGGTGCTGCTGTCCGTGCAGGACACTTCCCAGGTGGGCAAAGGTAGTGCTGGCCATGGGGCAACAGAGGGTTTGTCACAGGGACCCATCTTCATCTTCCCTGTTCAGAAACAACAGCAGCTGCTCCAGACTGGAGACTCCAGACTCATTTGCATCACTGCCTCAACTCCCTAAAACCTCAGACTTCACCAAGGACTTCAGCCAGGGAGCTACTCTGAATAATTTCTAGTACCATCAGGGAGCCAAGTGCCAGCTTCACCTTTTCTGATTAACATTTTAGAACCCCTTGTCCTTGTTCACATCCTCTCTGAGGCTATTCTGCTAGCCCAGTGTTCCTGGGCCCCACTTTGCATTCTCTCTGGGTTTACAGAGGACTCACCAGCCCAGCCAGCTGGCAGTGTAGGTGGTGTCAGGCACACCTGAACTGCCCTGTTAGACCTGAAAAAGGCTGCAGCCAAGCTAACCAACAGCAGAATGAAGTTTGCCTGTACAGCCCCATTCCAGCTCTCCTTATGTGCATTACATTCATGCAAATACATGTTTTTCCTCTAGAAACCAAACAGAAAAGCTTCCAACCTGTGACACTTTGAGAGAAATAACAAATGAAGGTCCTGTATATTATTAAGTGAATTACAGTCCTTTATAAGCATCTCACTGAGGAGGTGATATCTAAACCATGAACAGTTCAGGCTGAGGAATCCACTAAGAGGAAAACAGATATTTAAGGAGGGCAGAAGAAGAACTGGTGAAATGAAGGTGAGAAAAAGGAATGATGAAAAGCCCCAGTGAAGAGTCCCAGCAGAGCAGAGCAGAGACCATGCAGGAGCAAATGTGTGAGTGGTTCTATTAAAATGCTCAAGGAAAACAAGAGGTAGGAGGGGTGACTCAGCAGGGAGCTGAAGCGAGAGTATGATGCAGCACAGAAGGAAGATTGAGACAGCAACACCAGCACAAAGCTGCACAGAAAGAGGGGGGGTGGTGCTGGCAGAGGTGTGCTCCTGACAGCTCGAGGAAGCAGTCAAGTGAGGTCAGTGCATCACCAGCCTCAAGCACCAAGGAGTCTCTAGGGACTGAAATTCCTTTCCCCGACCAGGAAGAGCAGAGGATTAAGGCCAGGATGATGACAGCAACACAGAGGGCAGAACACAGCAGCAACAGGTTCCCACTCCTCCTGCAAGCAGGGAGTGTCCCTGTGGGACAAGATGCAGTCGTGGATGGTTTGCAGGCTCTTTAGTGACTCCTTGAAACCTCTGGTCAGGGATACACACTGGAAACACAGCTTTAGATTCACAGCTACTCCACAATACCTCAAAAGCTTGGTCTTGTGCACCACAGACACATTGACACCCCGTGTGGTGACCGGCAGGAGACACTCGAGGCCAGTACTGCAGGTGTACAAGGTTCATTACAAAAGGAGAACGACAGGAATCCATCCTGTTTTGTTTAAATCCATCCTCCTAGAGAATCAGAAAGGATTAGAGGAGCCTGTTGGTTGGCAGTTTGTTAATGTAATCCTGGATGCCCCTTCCGTCAGCTCTCCAGACTGACACCCCACCAGCACCACAAACTTCAAACACTAAATTACTGCAGCCGGAGCCCAGCCTTCCCCCTGCAGGAAGGAAAGGACTGGCTGTCTTTCTGCCACGGGACCTCACCCATTTCTGGGGGGTGTGGAAGTATCAGTTCTCTATTAGTGTTAGCTACATGAACAAATAAAACTACGGAACCCAATAAATTCACTAAAATGATGATTCATCAGCACTCATCATTTCCTGGGCAACTGACCCAGGCTGGGTTCCACACAACATTTCACAAGGTGCTTTCAGTGGTGAGAAGAGATTTAATGTGGAGGTTTTTACAGGTGCAGGAGGAAGCAATTCTGCAAGGGTTACAGTGCACACAAACAATAGGATGGGGCATTTGAAGACAAGCCAGGGTCACTGGACGGGCATGATTCCAACAGTGTGGTGGGGTTCCTGCTCCTGTTCTTCAACAGCAACATTCCCAGGGCTTGCTCTCAGTCCCAGAGTCTGCAAGAAACAGAGAACCCACATGCAGTTTTCAACTGCTAAAGGAAGAGTTTCATCCAGACAAGATGAAATTCACCTGAGATTGGGTTAACACAGTTACTGTGATATTGTAAGTCAAGGGAATACCTGAAATATCTTCAAAGGGGTACATACAGTCTGAATTGCTTTGTTAGTGTGTCTATCCCAGCCCCAGCAACAGGGCCAGCTCTCCTGATCAAGCACACAAAGGATATTTTATAGGGTATCTACTGCCATGGTTCTGCAAAAAACCCCACTGGGAATTCCCAGGAAAGGTTGTGCTGGTCCCCACTAGATCTACAGAAAAACAAGGATCCTTCCTATCTTCCTTTCTGGTAGCACAGTCATTGCCCTCACCAACACAGAAAGAACCCACACAGAACCAGGTCTGTGTGGTAAAACTAAGTCCAGAAAATGGAGGATGCAATTTAGGAAATGGAATATTACAGTCAAAGACACTGATATTGCTCACCAAACCTTGCTTGGCCTGGATGGGAAACCCAATCCCCAGTTTCAGAGTCAGGAACCAGAGACTCTGAGCGCACCCCAGCTGCCAGCACCCACCTGGATTCACTGCAGGAACGGCCCAGCACTGCCCTTGAGGGGTGCCTCGGAGGTCTGGTGTGCCTGGAGAACAGTGACTGCTTCCTCGATCTCACAGGAGAGAGCACAAGGGGGAGAAGTTGAGTTGCTCCAGTGTAGGAGTGCACTGCACCAGGAATTCAGTACTTCAGGCCCCAATGGGGCCTCCATGCAGACCCACTTCCAAAACGTAAAGGACTTGAATAATTACAAAATCCAAGCCTGCTGCTTCTGCAGGAGACTGATCAACTCAAAGACCTTTTCTGTCTCTTACCAAGGGGAATTCTGGGGCATCTCTGCTTTATTATCAAGTCAGAACTTGCTAGAGAGAAGTCAGATTTCACAGATGAAACTGCCTGACCACCCAACAGAGCCCAGGCTCCTCAAAAAACCATCAGTGAAAGGGTGAAAGCAGCTTCTGTCTCCAAGGAGCAACAAAAAGATGCAGTCAGTTCACTGCAACTATTTTGACAGGAACCAAAGCTAAATATTCACCAGGATTAAGAAGGAAACTGAAGAAAAATTGCTGCCCCTCTGCAGTGTATCTGGTTTCTATTCTGAGGAAAGAGCATCTTCCTGGCTGCTTCCATGTACAGACACCACCCCGCTTTTCCCCTCTCACTTCCCAGCCACCTCCAAACCACCCTCAGGCTTGGCCCATGCTTTCAGGGAGCTACTTCCAGCTTCCTCTTTTGCTGAAGGCAGGCAGACATTCAGGCACTGGGTGTGGTGACATCAACCTGGGGCTCCTTTTTCCCTTTAAAATAAAAACAGCAGCTTCTTGCTCTCCCTAGAGTGATCAATGTCCTGGGCTGTGCTCAGCTTTCCTTGCAGCAGCGGGTCATCAGCCCTTTGGAAAGGGATTTGTCTGGGCACCGAGTCCCTCCTACCTTGGAGTGCAGGGAGTCAGGGGACTCCAGGAGCAGCAGCAGCTCGGAGTTGTCTATCTCCAGCAGCATCCCGGTGATCTTGCCGGCCAGCGCGGGGTGCATCATGCGGATCAGAGGGTAGAGGCGCTCGCCTGCTCCGAACACCAGCAAGGACATGAGCACTGTGCGAGCCCTCCAGCATTTTCAAACCCAGGGCAAGCCCTCCTGCCTCTCCACTGAAATGGGATACCCGGGTGGTGATGGTGGTGGGAAAACCACTGCTCACAAGCAGAGCTACTCCAGCACAACAGGAAGCTGTCGGGTGAAGTCAGCAGCAGGCACCTACAGTGGGCACAGGGCAGTGGAGCTGAGCACGCCTGCCCACCCGTGCGCAGGTGACAGTGCCAGTTTCTGCAGGAGCAGCTCCCTCCTGGGGAGGAAGGAGCTGGTCTGTGACCTGCTGTGCTTTGGCCAGGCCAAGCAATGCTGTCCCATACGAGGGCACTGTCTGCTCCACCACAGAACACCTGAAACCCAAGGGCTGTGTGGCAGCGCTGACCTTAACCCCTATGGCCACCAAGCTGCTCATCAGTGCCCAGGAGCAGCAGTACAGGGTGGCTCAGAGCTCAGGGGAATCGCAAATGCCCTGGCATGGCCTGGCAGCACAGGCAGGGCGGATGGAGCTCTGCCTCTCTGAAAAGCTTCACCAGACGCTCTCTCACTGCCAGGCAGCTCACACAGACAGGGAGTGGTTTTATTGCTCCCATCCAGTTCCAACACAGACTGAATTTATGATTTTTTTTTTTTTAAGCAGCATAATATCAGAGCAATCCCACAAAGCCTTACAGCCTCTCCCAGCAGTTAAGTTTGCCCTGGTGCATGCAAGCCCACATGGCCCCAGGGCCCTGCAGCTGGACCTGCTCCAGCAGAGCAGCCGTGACACCCACCGATCATTTGCTTCTGCTCCTGAGGAGGGGCTGCTGCAAGCAAGGATGCCGTCAGTGGCTCCTGCCCCTGGACATGCACAGCAGGTTCTCCCATCTGGAGGAAAAACAGGGAAGAGCAGCAGTCAAAGGCTGGAAGGGATGTGAGTTACCTGGCTTGCAGGAATGGTGGTGGATACCAACCACAATGGGGCACTTCAGCCTTCCAAATGCTGGCATTGTCTGTTTGCAAACACCAGCTTCCAGGAAAGCTGGAGCCAAGCATTAGAGCTGTGTGGCTACTGGATCCAAACCCCCCAGCAGCCCCCAGGAAAGGTCCCCACAGCCCCAGTCACAGAGACCTGGGGATCCCTGGGGTCGGCTGCCACATTATCCCAGAGCAGGACCAAGAATGTCACAGTGCAGTGGCTGCAGAGCACTTACCTGCGGGGCCATCATGGGCGGCATGTGCCCCATGGGCTGCATGTTCCTGGCAGATGAGGAGTACTTGTACTGCTGGGCACCCCGCGGCAGGGCAGACGAGGAGGGCAGCCGGGCGCTGACCGTCTGCGTCCCGATGTTGGCTGCAATGGGGACAAGAACACTTGTGAGGAGTCCTTAAATGGATGCCTATGCCAAGGAGGCTGAAGCCACAAGGGCAGCGTGCTTGTTTGGAGGGCCTGAAAAATCCTACACGGGCTCAAAGCAGCCCCCAGGTCACAGGCAGCTTCCCCAGGACCGGCAGGGCACTGCCACCCTTGGGATGGGGTGGTCTGACGTTGTGCAGAGGGCTGGTAAAGCCACCCACAGCTCATCACCTCTCCTCCAGAAACCCATCTGCACCAGCAGCCAGAGAATGGGAACAGCACTGAGGAGGGTGGGCTGCAAGACCCCTGTCTCTCAGCTCATCCTGAAGGAAGGTGAGGGCAGAGAAATGAGAGGACAGTGACAAAAGGAGAAGGGACAAGCCACAGACAGCCCTCCTGGTCCCACTGCTCACTTCAGCAAGAAGACACTCAGTGCCAAAGAAAACTTTGGGCAAAATCCCATGAAGATGGGAAGGCTGTAGGCAGTCATTGCCCCACATGGTCCTGTGTGGAGGGGACAGCCCAGGGCCCAGGGCCAGCCTCAGCACAGCCAGGCACTGGGGATGCCAGCAAGCTCTGGTTCTCAGCTCCAAGCCCCCCTCGCATGAGGCTTGGCACTGGCAGTTCAGCCAGAGCCTGTAAGATGCCCTTCCCGTGCCTCAGAGGCCCTTTCCCACCCTCTGCCTTTGTCCAAGGGCTAAGCCCAGGTGCTGTGGCTGCATCACCATCTGCTTTAAGGATCATATTCAAGGAGCAGCCACCAACAAGGCCAATCTGCCTATCAGAGACCTGTCCCATCACCTTAAAGACCACAACCTTCCCCAAAAGGCACATACTCCGTTTCTACAGCCCCTGCTCCAATTCCATCACACCATCAGACTCCTCCATGAGCAATCCCACGAACCAATCCACCCTCAGAGGAGACCTGGGCTCACAGTAAGCACCCTTGCCACCATGGTGATGTCCCAGCTGGAAATCGTGAGGGTCTTTCCCCCACTCACCCACTCTCTGGGCCTGGGGGGGCACCCGGGGCACCTGGGTGGAGGCCTGTCTGGTGGTGCTGATGCTGGACAGCAGGCGCCGGGGGGGCACGGCAGCCCTCAGGATGGGGGTGGTTTCAGGATACACTGCTGTGGGGACAGAGCACACACGTAATGAAGCTGCTTGGTAGCAGAGGCAGGGCAGGAGATGCAGGGGGAGTGACCGTGGGTGGGGACAGTTCAGGAGCACCTCACCTCTGGTGGCACCATCAACCTCTCACCTCACAGTGCCCATCACCGTGACCCCACACTGAACACCTGCACACTTCTCCAACACAAATCCCCATGGTTACACACTTTGTGCTGCTTTTTGAGACCCTCGGTGCGTGACTGAGCCCAGCTCGTGCCAAGAGCCCCCAGGGAGAGACAGGCAGACTCACGGGGAGGCCGGGAGGGCTGCGCACTCCAGCGAGTGGCAGGGCGGACTGGGACAACAGGGCTGGGGCCGTAGAAGGCAGCTCTGGTTTGTGGCTGGGAAAGCAGAACACATTATCCAGCGTGACTGGGGAGCTGAGCTGATGAGCCAGAACTACCCCCGAGCCTCTGGTGGCTGCAGCACACAGACAGACAAGCCAAAACCATGCTCCGCAGAGCGCCAGAGCACTTTGAAGACTGACCTCCAGCCCTGCTGCCAGCATGGCCTCCAGCAGCTCTACTTAACTCCTCCTCAGGAGCTTCTGCACCTCTGTAACCTTTTCCCCTTGCTCTCCATGCTCACACCCTCCCACCAAACTCCTCCTTGCTTCCCTCCTCTGAGGAGCAGCAGTAACTATGAAATCCCCAGCCCATTACCTGGAGCACCTGCACCCCACCCTGCTGCTCACATGGAAGCCCAGGCAGATCCCACTGGTTCCACAGGATGTGCCCAGGTCTGCACAACCCAAGCTCTGCTTCTCAGCCCAACCTCTGCTCCAGGGCAGAGGTGTGTCCCTGTGCAAGGCTGCCCCTGGGCAGCAGGACTCACCTGGGGCAGGGGGGGTAGGAAGTACCCTGGGGGCGTCTGGAAAGAGCCCAGGAGAGGGCCAGGCAGGGCCCTCATGGTGGCCAATCTCTGCATGTACTGGTTGGTGAGGATTGCTTTCCGCTCCTCTTTCCTTTGAGCGAGCGCGACGTAGAGAGGCTTTGTGCTGACGATCCGCCCGTTCATTTCTGTCACGGCCCTGGTGGCCTCTTCTGGGGACGAAAAACATACAAACCCAAACCCTTTGCTGCGGCCACCCTCTGTCATCACCTAGAATTGGATTAGAACAAGACAGCTGAGTCCACAGGTCGCTGCAGCACACACAAAACACGGGGCAGTGAGTGGGAGTGGGATCCAGCCACAGGCACCCCATTTCAGCCCCCACACCCAGGGTGGGATGGATGGGACTGCACCTCTCTCACAGACAGGTTTCTCTGGGGAAGGGCAGGATTCGCTCAGGAAGTAGGTTTGGGAAATGAAGATGGCAGAGTCTGGAGCAGCCTGACATCCAGAGCCTGTGATCATCCGCAGGGAATCTGTGCCTCAGCCCCACAGGGCCCATGGGGCAGAAATGCTCTGGTGCTAAACGCTGCAGGAGCCAGCAGGGGGTGGGGATCAGTGGGACACTGTGCCCTGACAAGGGCCAGGCAGCATCTGTCCCTGGCAGGTTACAGGTAGCTGACCTCAAAGCCAGACCACCCCTCTGCACCCTTCAAGAGAAGCCTGACACCAGTCCCAGTGAAGAGACTGACACTTCCATGGTGTTCCAAAAGGCCAAACACCAGCCTGTCACCCCACTGTCCTGAGAGAGGTGGCTTGTGGGTCATTTTCATTTGTACCAGTGTTACAGAGCAGCTGGGAAATATTCAGAATGTTTCAGCTTTAAGGTCCCACACCTGGCACCTCACCAGGGCTGGGGTGACTCAACAAAGCTACAAAATATTTGCTCCTCAGGACAGTGTGGGGTGAAGTAGCATGTCCCTCACACTTGGCTTGAGATACAAGCCATCAGCAGGCAACTGTAATTCAACAGGATGATAATCCAAATCCATCTCCAAGGGCTGAGTGCACCAGGTTACTGACCCCAGGAGCCCCAGTGACAGCCCCAGTCCCTCACCTTGGCACTGGTGATGTTGCCATAGGGAGAGAACTCCTTCCTCAGCCTCTCGTCGTCTATCCCATCATCCAAGTTCTTCACATACAGGTTGACCCCCTGCACACAGGTGAAATAAAAGCAGCCTGGGATCCCAAAGTTTACAGCAGGTTGTCACACTGGATGTACCTTTCACCAGCAGCTCATCCAGAAGGTGGGACATCCCACAGAGACATCCCCTGCAGGAGCAGTGACATGGAGAGGGGCCAGGATTGTGCATAAACTCCACTCAAAGTACAGACATCTCAGGTGAAGAGGGCACCCAGACCGTCACTGTGAACCTGCTCCAAGACCTCATGAAGCTGTCTCATTTCCAGACTAATATTTCTGGAAATGAGCAGACCCATTTGTTCACCTCCCAACATCATCCTGGGTTTAAATCTCTCTCCTCTTTCCTGATACTGCTTCCCAGGACATTCCCAGGCAGTGACTGGACCTCTGTGCAGGTCTTTAATTGCAGGAGGGGCCCCTTATGCTGATCTGCTGTGGAGAGCTCTGTGCTGTCCCCAAGCTGAGAGTGTCCCTGGTGCAGAGCTGCAGGATGGAGCGCCCTGCTCTCCCCTTACCTGGTACCTGCTCACTCGCTCCTGCTTCATCTGCTCAAATTTCCTCTTGAGCTCACTCTGGCGCTCCAGCCGCTTCTGGGCCCGGCCCACGTACAGCACCCGCCCGTTGATCTCCTTCCCGTTCATGTCAGCCACCGCCTGCCGGGCAGGGAAGGGCTCTCAGCTCAGCAGGCAGCCCGTGCCCACAGCCCTGCCCTTCACCCACCAGCCCAGCGCAGTCCCCCCACAAGCAGAGACCTGCTCCCCCTTGCCAGGTCCTGCCCACCCAGGCACCCAGCACCAGCTCCCAGACAAGCACAAAGCTGGTGAGGTTCCCCCTGAGGAGAGGTGGGAACACCACCAGGCAAGTCTCAGGGGAGAGATGGGCAGTGAGGGAGGAGCCTCTTGCCTTCTGGGCTTCTTCGTGCTTCTCAAAGTTGACGAATCCGAAGCCCTTTGAGCGGCCACTGTTGTCCATCATGACCTTGACACTCAAGGTCTTTCCTGCAACAGGGAAGGACAGTACGGTCCGAGGGTGCTGCCAGCCTGCAGCACCACGCTCAGGAGACACCATGAGATGACATGGCAGCGTGGAAGAGCCCAGCAGGAGGACAGACAGTGGGATCCCCACGAGGCAGGGACAGGAGGCTGTGGGGGTTGGCGAGGGCGATCTCTCCCACCCTGGGTGCTGCTCTCATTGCCCTGGGCTTTTCAGTCTCTCCAGCCAGTGCACTGAGTTCCTCTGGCCAGAAAAACCTTATCTCCTGTACACATGAACACATATATTGGGTTCATATGATGGATAACCACAAATCACCTGTGATGGCACTGACCAAGTGTGGACAGTATGGCCCGTGGATTGGCACAATACTAAACCCCATCACCAGAGGCATCCTCCAGTAGTGGACTAAACTGAAAAGCCTGTTTTCTTTAAATTCAGACTCAACAATTCCTATTCCCAGGGTTCCTGTAACCAGACAGCCCGCTGGTAATGAGACAATTAAAAAAAAACTATCCAAGAAAGAAAAAAACTACTTTTTTCAAAAGAGCACCAAGTACAAGTTATCCTGCATCACAGCAGGAAAGCACATGTAACATCCTGACAACTGAAGTGACTGCAGTCCTTTTATGTGGGGGATGTTCAAACAACTGGCATCTCACGAGAAAAGGGCCTTGCTATTTCAGCCAAGCACTCTCCCCAGCTTCATTTCAGTTGCCCCAACTCCAATTTATCAGACACAAGGATGCTCCAACAACTGTGCTCACCAAACTTGGAGAATATTTCCCTCAGTCTGTCATCATCCATGTCATCCCCAAAGTTTTTGATGTAGACGTTGGTGAACTCTATTGCCCTTGCCCCAACCTCTGCCTCGCGCTCTTTGCGGGATTTGAAGTGTCCAACAAACCTGTGGGAAGAAAGGAATAGGCCTCAAACCCTGCACGTCCCCTGCAGAGGGAAGATGGACTCAGGCACACCTGTGTCAGCACAGGCCGAGAGAGATCCCATCACCTCAGGCCATGCTTTGCTCACCCACAAACTCACCATGAGTTTCACACACAGCAACTTCAGCATGTCCCACTCTGGTGTACCTCTACCCAGACTCCCCCTTGTCACTGCCAAGACTAGGGATGTGTCACCCCAGGAGACATCAAAAGACTCCAAAGGATACCACCAAGTGCCAGCTCTTTTCCTCCAAAGTGTTCTCAAACACTCTGGGCAGCCCTTGCCTCTGTGGGATGTAGAGAGTGAGGTGGTACAATGCAAGCAGAGAGAGGAACAACAACAACAAAACCCCTTCCTGCCCAGATTATCTGATGCCAACAGCCAAGATCAAGGACCAGCCCCACTTTGTGGGCACTCATTACACTGCCTCAGCAATAAAACCCAGCCTGGGGCTGGACTCCTTCCCCACCATCTGGGAACAGCTCCAAACCACTATCACACTTCCACCAGCACCCACCACAAGTGAGTCACTGTCCCAGAGAGCAGCAGAGCTGCCATGCCCAGCAGGGATGGGAAAAGGGAAGAACACAGAGAGCAGCAGGAGGGGGATGCCTGAGCAGGGCATGCTTTTACTCCCTGTGGTGGACCAAGGCAAGGGAGGAGCAGAGCCAAGTGCAGAGCCCAGACTCCTCTCCCTGGCACTTACACCTTCCTGTCATTGAGCAACATCCCATTCATGGTCTCAATGGCCCGAGTCGCTGCCTCGTGTGTCTCAAAGTGGACAAAGCCATAGCCTCGGGATCCATTTTCATCACAAACCACCTACAAACACAGCACGAGGGGCAAAGGAAAGAGACAGACACTGTTTTTCTCCACGTTTGTACACAAGTACATCAGAGGAAAACCCATCCCCATTTTCCAGGAGCATTTTCCCTCCCTGACATCCTGCTCCCACTGCAGCTGAGCTCTGTTGGGGTGTTGGCAGCAGGTCAGGGACCTGGGCAACCCCAGGATTGGATCCATGGTGCTTTATGTGATATCCAGGAACTCCTGGCTCCCCAAGACCCACATGCCACTGGTGCACTGAGCTGGGACAGGACGACGCATAACATCTCTGTACAGGGACTGGGAAAATAGCTCCCATTCTGAGGGGAAACATAGCAAGGCCTTTTGGCTTCGAAGCAAGTAGGAATTTAAAGGAGATGTTGTGGGAAGTGAAATGAGAAAGTGAATTCCAGCTGGCTGGAGCACACTTCCAAGAGTGAGGGCAGCTCTGCAGCAAGCCCTCTCCTGCAGGGCCCTGGGCACACCTACCTTGCATGACAGGATGTTTCCAAAGGTAGAGAATGTGTCATACAGGGCTTTGTTATCAATGGAGTCATCCAGGTTCTTGATGAAGATGTTTCCAATCCCTGATTTCCTGAGGCCAGGGTCCCGTTGGGACCACATGATGCGGATGGGTCGGCCTTTGATCACCTCGAAGTTCATGGTGTCCAGGGCTCGCTCAGCTGGCAAAGAAGGGGGAGGAGAGGGGAGTAACAGAGACAGATCTCCCTCACATCCAGCAGCTGAGATGGGCACAGGAACCAGGGTCAGGGGCTTGTTAACCTAAATGGAATAGGCAGCTCTGCCTCCCCACCCCTCCAGCCACACCACTCTTTGGTTAATTTTTTTTTCCTCTCCAAAGCAGGTCTGACTCCCAAGGATCACTCAAGGGTATGATTTCACTGCAAGCTCCAGTCTGGCAGATGCCCAACTAATTTACACGGCAAGGATTTTGGTCTCTAGGGCAACTAAATCAACACCTTCCCATCACTACAGCCTCACTTCAGCATGGAACACCTTCCAATTACAATCCTGTGTCATGGCAATGCCTGCCAGGAGAGTGGCCTCACTTCACACTGTGAGCCAGTGGGCAGCTGCCTGCCCCAGGGACGGGCAGAAGGGGTTTTGGTGCCCTTCTCTGATGGAGAAGGAGGAGGGAGGCAACTCTTGCAAGTCACCTTCATCCCCTCACCAGAGCCCAGCTGCTGCAACCCTTCCCAGACCCTAAGATGAGATGGGAGCAGGACGGGTCACCATCAGAGAGCAGACTGGGATTAGTTAGAACCAAGGCCCAGTAGCTGCCATGGCCATTCAGATAACTGCTCCCCCCTCTTCCATTGCCCTCCTCACATGACTTGCACCCCCCAAGTCCCCGCTGTGAGGCCGCTCCTCAGAGCTGTGTTACGGGGAACGCACCATCCACAGGCTGCTGGAAGTTTATGTAGGCATAGCCCAGGGACCGGCGCGTGGCCACGTCCCGGCAGACTCGGATGGACATGATGGGCCCCGCAGGTGAGAACTTCTCGTAGAGCATGGCTTCGGTCACGTCCGGGTGCAGGTCTCCCACATAGAGAGAGGCTAAGGGATAGCCAGGGCCACTGGCATTCATGGTCACCCACGGAACTCAGCTGCAGAGGGAGACAGAGCCGAGGCTGCAGGGTGCAGGTTTCAGATTGTCTGCAGCAACACAGACCCACTCCGGGGCTGGTCCCACTGCAGCAGCACAAGTACAAGCAATGCTTCCCTTCCCACCAGCAGGAACAGGAATGCCCCAAGGAAGCTGCAATCTCAAAACTTTCCAGGACATAACAACTTTGGTGCAGAAGTTGAGCTGGGCTGATCTGCACCTCACAGCCCTGGCACACCCTGGCAGCATGCAGAGGGACACACCACACACACACACAGATTTGCTCCTTTCAACACTCAAACCCCAAGAGAAATAAAACTGAGCTTAATTCCTCAGAAAGTAAAAAACCCTTCTCCACCAGAGACTTCCATTTTAACTCCTTAATGGCTCCCTGCAGCCAGGGCAGACCCAAGGAGTGTGGGTTTATATTGATGCCCAGGGAGCAGACCTGCAGCCCATGCCACTCCCTGCGACCAGCTCCATCTCTAACAAGGCAGACACGGGGCTTTAGCCACCCCTTCCCAGTATCTCAGCTTGCCGACTACCGTTCCCAGAGCAGGCAAATTGATGCTCAGTCTCTGCCTAGTTTAAGTTGAGTATAAAGTTCTGTGTGAAGGCAGCAGTCGCTGCTTGAGACTCCCGGGGTACTGCCTAGGAACATAGAAATGCAGGTCCTGCCCCAAAAGCTTATAAACCCGTCCTTGGGGCTCTTACCTGAAAGCTCAAAAGTCCTGAGACACTTGTTTAGATACCTACAGATAAGCAAAATTAACACGCATATATAGGAGAGGTGCATCGAGCAACCCCCTGGCCAAAGGCACGTCCCCCCCGGCAGAGCCGCGCACCGGCTGCGGGACACAGCCCCGCTCCTTACACCGCCCTGAGGCGCCTCCCAGGGCTCCCCCAAACAAACACAGGGTAACAGGGCAGCCCCAGAGCCCCTTCACAGCCAGCGGGGCAGGGGGGAAAGGGAGTTCAAAGGGGGAGGAGGCGGCCGGAGCGGCGAGGGGTGACCGGCCGGGCAGAGNGGGCCGGGCCCCGCGGGGCTGAAAGGCTCAGGGGTGCAGCAGTTGCATCTCGTCTTTGCGAATCGCAGCTCCTGCGCGTCTCGTGCCTTCCCAAAGGAGGGGCAAGGGAATTGCGCTGCGTGTCGCCCTGGAACATTGACAGCGCGTGCACCCACGCGCTTTTAGGAAATCACAAGCACCTTCTGGTATATAATTTTCTGAAGTTAAGGAGTACAGGCAGGAGACTTACACAGCTCGGTTACAAATCCCTAATCACCGGGCGCTCAGGCATTTCCTGACTCTACAGCAACCTCCCTCAGCACCCAACAGAGACTCAGGGGATATGGCCTCTGCCATCGTCACCTCTTNGGGAGGAGGCGGCCGGAGCGGCGAGGGGTGACCGGCCGGGCAGAGGCGGCACAGCCCCGCCGCGGGAGCCGAGGGCAGCGGGACGGGGCTGCGGAGGAGCGCTGCTCACCCCGCCCGAGCCCAGCCCGCCGGCGGGACCCGCGGCCACCCCTGCCCCGGAGAAACGGCCCCGGCAGCCGGAGCTGGCTGCTGGACCCGGCCCCGCACTCACACCGAGCGCTCGCCTCGGCAGCACCGCTCCTCTGCGGCTGCGGCCACCGCCCGCCTCTTCCGCGGCGGC
>VYXC01011106.1:1932516-1947483 GCA_013397175.1 Platysteira castanea | reverse complement strand
TGTCTGTACGGCCCAGGAGCGCTGTAAGGTCACTTTCAT
This sequence comes from Platysteira castanea, assembly GCA_013397175.1. Lineage (NCBI taxonomy): Eukaryota > Metazoa > Chordata > Aves > Passeriformes > Platysteira > Platysteira castanea. The sequence goes on along the minus strand of VYXC01011106.1, from coordinate 1,947,444 downwards.
CCACAGAGATCGCACCCCAGCTGTTCTGGACGTAACTGTGCTGCTGAAACGCTGGATGAAAGCACACGGGAACCTCGAGCCGCAGGCATTGCAATTCCAAAGCAGCTGCCCCGGCATCCGGCTCCACCCCATCCCGCAGCCCCAGAAGGGTCAGCTGTGGGGCAATCAGGAGAACCTTTACCTTCACAAAAGCCTTGTGGTTTCCCACACAAAGATGCCTCACCCGAAGGTCAGATGAGCATCAGTGCCAGGAATGAGAAGCTGCAGCTGCAACACTTAGATGAGTTAAACATGTAGAGTGCACCTGGACTCTTACGGTGGCTGGGCCAGCTGGAGAGCCCTTTCCCAGAAAGTCAGAACTAGCTAAAAAATTGAGACACTCCCTCAACTCATCACTGCTGCAGACCAGCCTCCTCAGCTCATGATTTCCCCAGAGGAGACAGTAAGGATGAGAGACGTTATCTGAAAGGACTAAGACAGAAGGTGGTCTCTGAACAGAAGCACCTAGCAGACACAGGAATTTTTCTTCTCAGAGCTGACAGTGTCATCAGCATAAGTGAGACTGGGAGTTAGTGCACACTATAAAGTAATTTAAGATGTATGATATGTGCATACATTTAGGTATGTCCATACAGGCTGAAGAAAATGACAAAGTAGCAATAATTACAGATATGGAGGGACCACCACGTAAAGCCATGGCACAGGGCAGAGCAGTGGTCAAACAACAGCTGGTTAGATTTTGGCCTAAAGCCTTCATAGTGGTCAATCAAGAGCAGCTGAGTGACATTTTCCACTGTGCACACTTCTGTGTTGCCCTGCTGCAGGAGTAGGAGGCTCTGGGAGCAGGACCAAGCTCCTTGAAGCTTTCAGGCTGCCTGGCACCTGCTGCCTGGCTACTGCCATCCATCCCTTCAAGTGCTCTGAAGTCCAGGGAGATGCCTCCACTTACTCTGCACTCTCGGTGTTGCTTAGCCACAGCGCAGTCTGAGACAAGCAGAGCTGGGTGTGCAGAGGTGAGGCCAGCCTTGTGTTCAGAATTTAAAAGATTCCCAAGAAAAATCTCTAAAAGTAACCAACGAACTTCTCCCATTTACAGTGTGTTCAACCCTACAATATGCAATGACTCATGGCAAGTTAAATGGTTATTTAGAGTTGTATTTAAGCCCTGCAATGACAATGTATTACAAGTATGCCCTTGACAAAAAAGAGGAGAAACTGTTTTCTCTAGAAATCTGGGAGGGTGTGTGGGAAAGTCTCTCGGTAAAGGAATGAGTAACTTGGTATTTGTAAACTATGAATCAACTCACACAATCCACAAACTGAGAACTGAATACAAGTGGTGATTTTACTACCACAGGTTTTGCCACTATTACAGCAAAGACAACAGACACAACCAAATGATAAAATTTTTTTTTATTATTCACTTTTGAATTCTTTTACACTTTCCTGATTATTTTGTGTAAGGTGAAACTAGAACTGTTTAAAAGACATACACAAATCTAGTACATCAATAACCAGGTATTTCTTTTTGCTATACTATTCTCACAACCACGTGTGTGCTAGGCAATATAACCGTCACAGAAGCAAACTTTAGGCAGAATACTGGTCAGTAAAAACAAAGCGAAAAGAGCTACCAGATATACAGACAGGCTCGGTTCCACATTCACTACTGCATTTATCAAGCGCCAAGTATTAACTGCACAATTTGTTCAGCTAGTAGAGGGGAGTTTTAAAATCAGTGCATGAAATTCTTTTCAGCAGACAGATGGACAAACAGATGGATCCTATACCTAAGTGGAATGTGAAGGCAGGGGATGATACCACGGGACTGATAGGTGACTATTTCTTATCTTTTCCACTGCATTATTCACGCAACTCTTACTAGGTTTTGTGTAATGGGACATGTTTGAAACACGACAAGGTGAGGACGTTGGGAGCTCAAATATTACAAGTTACAAGCGTTACAGATGTGTAGGTCTGCATTCCAGTACAAGACGGGAAATCCTGAATATTTGAGCCAGTACTTGAGCTGGTTTCCTGGTACTACCAAAGAATGGCAGACAAGAGCTGAAGAATGCCACAGCACTGGCAGCCCTCAAACATCCAAGGAAGAAACCTGTCCTTGGTGAGGTGCAGGCCTCATCCACCACCCTGACATCACCAGGAACCACGGAAAGAATGATGTGTATGTGGGAGTCCGAAATTGCTTTAATGGAGTTTAAACAGGTGAGAGGGTCAAGGATGAACTGAGTCCAGTGGGAGAAAAATTTCTACAAAGTGAACTTAAAGATGGCTCAGTGGATCACTTAAGAAGTTTTCAGGATAAATTGAGAATGGGAATACCATGGAGAATTTGATTCACCTAAGAGTAAACTAATGCAAAAGTGGCAGATCACTTCATGGTATCATCCAAACTAATAAGGCCATTCAAAAAATTGAATCTTCTCCTATTGCAAGTCCATGGCAGCGAACCAAGAGTTTTCACTACTGAAGAATATCTAAGTTGTAACTAGGTAAAAGTTATTGCTGTGGGAAGGGGCTTAGTCATGCATGTGGTATGAGCATGAAAGCACTTTGAGAAGTCAAATCCCAGTTATCTGCCAGTGTAAAGAGTTTGGAAATCAAGCTGCTAACTCCCCCATTTCCCTCCTCCCCGAAACAAACCCCATCCCCAGAAAGACACGATTGACAAAGTGAGCTTTTGACTGAAAGCGGTGCCTCAGACTCGGTTACAAATGTCTACAGAGTGTGCCTGTTCAACTACCTCATAGCAGTGTCCCTAACTGGAATGCCATACATTGGATTGTTTTCCTTCCATGCCCCAGTGTCACAATAGAATCTCTATAACTTTCTGTACAACTTTACAACAGAATTGTACTTCGACTATTTTGGTGCCAAATTAAGCTCGCCAGAGTTACATAATTGATGTCTACTTTTCTACCAATAAGAGTTTTGTAAAGTCAATTGCAATCACAAAACCCATTATTATTATTATTATTATTATTATCACAGTGTTCAGTTAAAAATATAAACACGGTAATCGGAACTGTAAATGTTCAGAATAGGAAAGTTCGGAATGCCATTGGAATAACCGACCTCCGCTCTAGGTACACAAAACACCAACCAACCGGTTTTACCCCACAGACAGTTTTTGCTACGTTGAGGTTGTGAAAGTCGATGTACTATTCTTTTTGCTTGTCGCACAAAGGGATTATGTGTAGGATACAGGGTGACATTGAACATATAGTGAAGCGTGACAGCCATTAGTTCTCTCCCTCCCCAGCATCCCCTTCATCTCCCTGGTTTTCCGACGTCCATAGCTGTAAGGAAATACAAACACGTGTTTATGCTGGAAGCACAGTTAATTACAATTGTCAGGAAAGGGAAGACAGCGTAATTAGTAGTAGCTGTGCAATTTTGTCGGCTAAGAGCAATGCAGAACTGAATTTAATAGCAAAGCTAAAGAATAATAATCTAGAACATGAATAAAAGATAAGCAAGAAGCCAGCACAAGCTGGGAAGTTCCACATAAAACTGTTGAGAACAAACTCCACTCTGTGTAACAAAAAGAATCTGAGTTTGTTACAGCAATTAACAAGTGATTCCTAGTTTGAACAATCAAGTCTAACTGGTCTGGTTACAAAAAGCATCGCAGTTAACACATGCAGTTAACGCCTGAGCAAAAGCTTTTAATTGCGCAGAACTGCATCAGCTTTCAGATGCTGAGTCCCACTTGACAGAGTGCAGCAGCCTAGAGTGCAGTGGTTTGCCCCATGGTACTCACAGTGAGGTTGTCCCTAAGCAGCTGCATGATCAGGGTGCTGTCTTTGTAAGACTCTTCATTCAGGGTGTCCAGCTCTGCTATCGCTTCATCAAATGCCTGAAAACATAAACACAGCCCTTTCACACTCTGCTTTCTGAAGTCACATCTGCTTATACAGAGCTTACAAATCCACCACATTACTATCCAAATTCAGTAAGAAAAGCTTCCAGTATTTTTCTTTTCCACCACAGGAAGAAATGCAAACCAAAGTGAGCACCAGATTCTAGACATCCAGGGGAAAACAGAAGTCTTCAGGGGAGTCCAGATTAAAGCCCAGAAAAACTTTAGTCATCGTGGCAATACCAAACACTGAAAAGAGCATTCTCTCTGTCACGCTGAAAAATGGTTCACATAGCTTGAAGTCAGGTTTAAGAACAACACTTAAAAAAAGAGACTTTTACTAAAAAGGAAGGTCTCACTGGTCTAAATAAGCAGTGAAAGACAAAGGTACCATTACTTGGAGATAAATATACATATATATATAGTACATGAGTGAATAGACAAGACAGTGGAACACAAGATTTTTCGACAGTGGGGAGGAAGGTTTTCAATTTCTTTTCAAAACAGCAGAGGCCATCAGGTATGTTCCACTAGAGATTAACAAAGCCATTCTTCCCATCCATCTGTTACACATGAAAATCAATACTGTGAGTCTGAGAGCCGTAAATGCTATTTCTTCATTCAGGTTTCAAACAGATGTAAGCATTTTAACTAAAAAAAAGCAAGAACAGCAGCAGCATTTTACAGCAAAAACATCACTTCTTGTAACAAAGTCTTACTGAAGTGCCTATTAAGAACACAAAGATTCACCTAATGCCATGTTATTCAAGTTACTACCAGACAATTTTCAGAGACACAAAAAGCTCCATTTAGAAGACTAATCCTATTTTAGGGAGAAGGCTAAGGAAAAAATGACTGGCTATTTGTTTGCCACAATGCATCACAAAAGCTCTTTTTGGTCTCTGGAGAGAGGGGTACACATGCATATGGATAACAAGGACATTTAGGGCTACAAAGATGGGCACGAAGAAAACACTTCAGTACTGGCTAAGTGCTCCAATTTAAATAAATATTTCACTTTAGAAGTGCTAAATTAATTCAAGTGTTTTCAATTTTGACACAAACACATTCCAAGAGAATTAGGTGGATATTAAAAAGAGGCAATTTGTCTTCCCTGTCACTGGAACAGCTGCAGTAGCAAATCAGCCTTACCCAAAGCTAAGCTAGTCCAGCAAACCAACTTACCTGAAAATACACTACAGAGACAACAGTTCAATGACAGCATTTTTAAGGAATTTGCTATGAAAAAGCATAATCATCTATAAAGTGCTACTGTAACTATGTAATTACCTCCTCAGCCTCCACAAAAATTGGTGATATGAAGAGTCTGCTTACCGTCTTTGCCAGATTACAGGCCTTTTCAGGAGAATTTAGGATCTCATAGTAGAAGACAGAGAAATTTAGAGCCAAACCAAGTCGGATGGGGTGTGTTGGCTGCATCTCTTTCTTGCTAATTTCAAACGCCTCCTGATAAGCTTGCTGGGAGTTTGCTACCGTTGCTGCAAGAAGCAATTAAAACCACATAAATACACAGTACATCTCTACTTCATGGGGGAAGCAACTATATTCTCAGCCTAGACTACCATGCCACCAGAAATTCATACAATTACCTATGCATAGACACTTCTTTCAATGTTTTTACATGCAAAAGCCTTCTACTTGCTGAACTATTAATGCCAAAATAGATTTTTTAATAGAGACTTAAAATTTTTTCAACAAATTCCAACCAATCTGAATGGACACAAACTCCACTTAAGTCAAAGTGTTCTGGTTTTAAACACTCATTTCCAGCCCAAAGTCATAGTTATCAACAATAAATCCAGATAAAATCATATGGGGAATAAAAGGTAACTAAACTCCTGCAGTTAGGTCATGAACTTTGTATTTCAGGTTGGGGATTCAGGGCAAAGCCAACAGTCCCTTCCTGGCTAATGAGTAACAATAAGCTCCATGCTGGCACCAAACCAAGTTTGCAAGACACGGACTACCTCAGACACTCACAGGAATTCAGGCACAGTTCAGCACTGCTTCCTCATTTCAGAATTAATTGCTTTAGAACCCAGGAACCCAATATCCCATATTTGCATGCAGAGAGTTTGCAAACAGTGAAGACTTGAGCTAAATTCATAGTTTACACAAGAGATCAGACAAACTAAGCATTTTCATGAGAAAGAAACCTCCATCCTCCAGGAAAATGATTTTACACTGCCACATATGCTTGAAAATTAGCCACTGTGGTCAGGGGCTGCAACAGAGTTTGACTGCATTGATGAACATCTGTCAGTCACTTCTATTAATTTCAATGAAGTCTTTCTCCAAAAGTGACTTGCACTGCACTTATCTTCACAACAACTACAGAGCAGTAGTGAGAAGAAATAAATATTTGATGTTGGGGAAAAGAATACAAGTGCTTTTTTATACTCGATTCTGCTTGGTTCCCAGAATGAGAGATTTCATTTCTACTTACTTTGCTTATTGTCCCCAGATGCCACCTCTGAGAGGTATCTGTAGTAATCACCTTTCATTTTCAAATAGAAAACCTTGCTTTCTGGCTGCGTGGCATTGACAATAAGGTATTTATCCAGGAGTTCCTGAGAAAGATTTAAAAAAAAGTGATGTTTCCTGAGTCATAAAAATAATGTCTGAGACAGAGCATTTGTTATAATGGTGAGCATGAACTGTTCAAACAGTAACAACTTCTGTCATGACTTACGTAGACCCATGAGTTAATCACTTTGCCTACTGTTGCCTAAACTCTGGGGGAAAAAAAGAGAAACTACTTGAAGCCTAATCTGTGGAGAGCTGAAAACTTGCTGTGTTGAGATGACCCACAATTCCCTCCTGCAGGATCTAAAGGCTATCAGGGCTTTTGCTGATGCAAACCCACATCCATGACAAAACTAATGGAAAGCATCAGATGGAAATTAGCACATCTGGTCACTTTTGCTGCCACAAATTTGAATTCTATGCAGAGCTGTGAAATTGTCCACAAGAAACGGATTCTATCTCTAGCTTCAGCTGAGAAGTTTGACAGTGGCACAGGCAGTACGTGTGCACTCAGAGAGAGATGCAAAGATTGCACCGACAGCATCCGCTCCTGACTGATCTTAAGCAAACGAAACAACTACAAAAGGAATCCCTCTTGTCTGAGTGAAAGAAAGAGCAAAGTCAGTCTGGGAGAAGAACTACACACCTTCTCCATTAAAAAAAAGTACTAAAAAAGACTCCGGATGTCAGCATTCATTAATGAAAGAATTTAAACAGCAGGCCTTTTAGCAGGACTCATGCCAATGCCCCAGATCTAAATTTGTTTTCATGGTGAATCCCCTCCAGCCATCAGCCAGGGGTCTTCAACATGGCCTTGTTTCCTTTTTTCTGCTAAAAAGAAATATACTCTTTTATAACAAATTTCCTAAGAAGCAAGCTAAATGACTTAGGAGCTAGAATTGGACCTAAGTATGTAGCTATGCAAAATTATTCCCCCACTAAGGTGCTGCAGTGTCTACAGCACTACTAAAATTCCTTAAGCCTCTCTGAAGAATGCTGCAGTACTAACTACTGTTATTTTTGCTGTTGGATTATTACCAGAACATCATTGCAGATATCCTGCAATTCAGCCTCAATTTTCTCACGATATTCTTTTCCCATCTGCTGTTTCTTCTCGTTTCTCTCTGTTTTCTGTTCGATGCTGGAAATCACACGCCAGGACGAGCGACGGGCACCGACCACGTTCTTGTAGGCCACGGAGAGGAGATTCCTTTCTTCATTGGACAGTTCATGTCCCTGCTCAGTGACAGCCTTCATGGCAGCAGCCATGTCATCGTAACGCTCGGCCTGCTCAGCCAGTTTGGCTTTCTGTACCAACTCACTTTTATCCATGGCTGTCCTGCAATTAGCGAGGAATAAAAATAGAGAAAAATGGCTCGATTGTCTGCCCTGGCCAAGTTCATGCTGAAGGGTGAAGCAGATCTTACAGTCATTAGAGTAAGAGGGAAATCTATCAACTGCAATAAAGTAATACAAAGGGTTTGTTTCTAAAAATGTATTCGACCTTTTGCCAAATATGTATCATTTCCATGTGTAAATGACTAATGACAATCCTGAAGATATGAAAGCATCGTTCTTCAAAATGCAGCAAAAGTCATATTGGCATTAAGCACAGCCCTATATGAATCTCTCCTCTTTACTGTACCAGCCACAGCTCAACTGGCGAGATACTAACCAAGAAACCACGAGGTTGGTGGGGCTTTTTCAGGTTGGTTTGTTTGTTGTTGTTTGTTTCCCTCCACTGCAATACGAAAGCAACTACTTAGGAGTACTGAAGCACTGGACAGCTCCTCCTGACACTGAAGATTTTTGGCAAGTTAGAGGAGATGTTTCTCTGGGTTTACATAAACCATACCCAGGAAAGCTGTAGTTGTTGGCAACTATGGAAAGTACATTTATACTGTTCTGCCAGAAAATAATGTGGGTTTTTTTTACATATGCATCAGCATACACATAATGGACAATTCTAAACACCTAGGGTGGCTGCAGTCTCAGGTTTTCAAGTCCTTTTAAATAACACTAACATTCATAAAATCTGAATGGGACATGGCCCACATGATCACCACTACAAAACAAATTGCTTATGTGGAAACAACTTGTTTATAATTTCTGATAATGCAGTTTAGCAACCAAAGCTGTGAAAACACATCACATGGCCACAAGGTCACTGAACAGCTTAAGCCAGGGAGAATGAATGTACCACCCAGGGCCAGGCTCACAGGGGTAAGTAAAGAAGTTTCTTTGCCTTTATCAAAATGGACCTCAATACCTCACAAACTTACAGGCAACCCAAATCCATCTGCAAAATTTCTCCAGGTGTGCAGGTTCACTTTTGGACACATCCAGAACTGTTATTCTCATTAGTACTGAGCAATAATTATCCTCTCCTACTCCTAAATCCTAATCAGAGCTCTCACTGTCTAGGTAAGTTGTCAGGCTGAGACTTAACAGCCTAAAGACAACTTCTAAAAGAACAATAAAACCCAAACAAGAACAGTAAGTTTACATTTGTATTTCACAGACTTCTGTTCATTACAGAAGCACTTACAGTCCTATTAGAAAGAACCAACAAGCTGAAAGTGATTGCTGCAGCCTTTTCCCTGGCTCTCACCTTTGAAGATTCCAGTCTGACAGGCTTCTGATGGAGAACATTTTGCACACACTGCTCAGCTTGTATTTTACTCCAAGGATCACCTACCACACTATTATAGAGGAAAACCAGTCCCCTGTACCAAATCCTCAACCAGGACAATGAGATGTGGACCCAAATTCCCATTGTGTGTATGAGCAGTTTCATACACTGTTCACACTGCCAAGGACGAGTCCTAACTACAAAATTATTCTGAGATGAGCACATTCTGTCCCTTTAGCTGAAGATATTCCACTTTAGCAAAAAAAAAAAAAAAAATCACCCAGGATATCAAGTCAATCATTGTTATTTCACATAAAAATTCCTGAAGCAAACCCAGCAACCAAATGTACCTGCTCTGTATCTGCAAGTCACACTCACTCCTGCTTGTGTTTGATCCTTTGTAGATTCTAATGTATCCATCCTCGTAAGGCATTCAAAGTAAGGACAGAGAATGCTAAAATCAGTCTCCAGGAAAGAGACCTTTTGCAGACTGGTAAGTAAAGTTGGGCTCTGGTTCAGCTCTGTTTCAAATACTGTGTTTAAACCAGAGGATTCTGGGACCTATTGAAAGGTGCCACAGAGACTTCAGATCAAAGCCCTCAACAAGACAGAGTGACTGTGGGCAGCAGTGTGACAACTTGTGGTAAGGTAGGATTCATTTGGTTCTCTCTTCCCCAGTAAGCTCTTACCCTGGGGATATTATCATTGGTTTTCACAGGCTTATCAAACAGATAGCTCCTGATGATGGAAAAGGTTAAGTGGGATTTGTGATGTGCATTGTTTCTCCCTGCTTTGAAGGCTATCATAGCACCAATGCAGAACAAGCTCAAGGAAATCATTGGACCATTTTCCCTTGAGACAACCCATCCCCCTTTTCCCTGTTGAGTCTATCAAACCCTGTAAACCATTCCCCTAACTCAGCACTAATTGCAGACTATGTGCTTAAGGCAGGAAGTTATTTGTGAGTGGTATTTCTCTATCCACTCACTAAAATCTGAACATGAGCAAAGTACACCTGAAGAATGCTTTTTACATTACAAGAGCCAACTTTTAACAACAGGACATTGAAACTACACAGTTTCAGAGCACTTTTAGTTTCTTCTTTGTCTGCAGAGCTTCTACAAGTATTTTTACTGCAAACATGTTATCTTCTCCTCTTCTTATGGAATGTGATTGTTATGTGGAAGCAGCCTGCTTGTTGAAGTGCAGAGGCAAGCAGCCCCAATTGAGTTTACATTTTGCCATTGAAAGGTCAGTTTTATCTTTGATCTGCACTTTGCCAATAGTAGTCTAATCTGTAGACAAGTCATCTGTGCAGAATTCCGTTTACAAACAATATAGAGCTCGGTTTTGAAAGGGTGCAGAGTTTGTTTTATCAAGCTCACTGACATATTTATATTTAGATGCAAGACAGTTCACGGCAGGCAATGGGTTCATATAAGGACACATGAAGGAAATCACAAAGGGAACTGCTCATGAAGGAAAACACGGGGGCACAAAGACCTAATGGATAAAAGACATCCAGAAACCAGTTTAACATATCAATTTTACAGGTAAAATACCAGCACAAAGATTAGAATGTTGCTTCTCATTAAGCAACTTCCCTTAGCAATGTAACTGATTTATGCACATGAAACTCATTTACGCATATATGAAACTCAAACTCATCACTAAAGATGGAGCTCCTGAGAACTTCACTGGCTTAGTTTTGACATAAGAATTCAGTGTACAGGGGCTTGAGTTTAGTTAATTCGTGTTAATATCTGTGCTGTTAGTAGGCTTGCTATGGAACACAAGTATTATTCAGAAACATGGATTAACAGAACCTAAATGCGGTAAGAAAACCATTGCCCACACCAAAATATCTGCCAGTGACAGTAAGGCTACCATAATTTCCTTCCCAGGATGCTGCACAAAGGAACACTTAAAATCCTCATTTGATTCTCCATTGCTTACCTTGTTAGAAGCTTGGGAGAGAGCTTTGCAGAGCTATGCTGGCTTGAGCTCCAAAAGAGGGAAGTGTTTGCCAGAAGGAAAAAAGATACAAGGAAAGGAGTGATGTTTGAAAAGGCAAAGAAGCAACTATCAGTTATAACTGGTCCCTCCCAGGGGGGAGATGAAAGCCACACTCTAACAATGGACCAGTGTGCCACAGTCTGAAACAAGCAAAGCCTAGAGCTAAAAATACACCTAGGCCACACACAGAAGCCATCTACCAAAGGTTACCTGCAGCTAGGAGCAAAACACACAGAGGTGATGAACAGGAGGCTGGCAGGAATGATCTATTCTAGCACTAATAAAGCCATGCCATGGTGGCAAAGGGAAAAGAGGGAAGATGGAAAAAGGAGCAGAGACGTGCAGATCACAGCCATGGAGGAGTCCTGAAAGTTGCCTGTTCTAAGCAGAAGATTCTGATATTAGATGCATTAACACAGTTCAAATTCTTAAGACACTGTCTTCTTAAGAATCTGTCCAACACAACTTAGTAGCCCTCCAAAAAGCAGTGGCTGGACACTGCTCACAATAAGGAATGCCAACCACTGCCCAGCAGTCACAGCCAATAGCACCAGCTGCCAGAAATTTGAATCACCTGAAGGCCCGCACTCAAAATGTGATTTTTTTACTGTTTTTTCTCTCTGTCTGCCATACAGCCTAGAGCTCTTTCTCTTACAAATGCATAAGAGCATGTATGCAGGCACTGTAAGCTACAAGGACTTACTCCCACCCCAGAAAAGCTTTATGCCTGTGCAGACAAGACTGATACATATCACAAAGCATCAAAGGTAGAGGTCAGAACCTGCAAAACTCATCAGTTGGTAGCTGCCTCCATCCTTCAGTGGAAGATGCAGTGAGAAGGGGATGGTGTGACCAGCCTGGGAACAGCACCCAGAGTCAGTACACCCATGGATCTTTCAAGAGTGGATGGACACACGGAACTGGAGGTTTACATCCCATCAACAGCTGAGGGGTAAAACATGCAGCTACTGTTCTTTAGATGACTGCAGGATTATGAGAACTACAGTTTACTCCTCAGCACTTAATTCATCTGCTCTGTAGCCTTTACTGTTTCCCACTCCAATGGGCTCTTTAGGACAAAGCCACAATGGATCAGAACTAACTGTGCTTAAAGTCTGTAGAAATCAAATGAAAACAGACACTGAAAATAATCTGGCTTATATAACATATTGAACTGACAGGACAATACTAATAAGCTTACGTTGGTCTGGAGTCTGCTGCTCTTGATGACCTGTTCTTCTGATGCTAATTAAGTCATTGATTTTTGTGCACTGTTTTTCTCTCTACAGCAAGCATGAGAATCTATCAGACAACCACTTCCACTTTGTAGAAAAGAACTGGTGAGAAAGCAGTGCAGTTATTGGTTTGACATACTGGTCCCTAACGAGTCGAGTAAAGCTGCAGTTAACAGACCTGCATATTTCACTGTGAAAAAGGAACACAAAACCACACTTGGTGAAATGGGAGGCAATCATGCTTCCCAGTCAAAAGCTCTGTAAGTCTACTCAAATTCTAACAGGAAAATCAGCAGACTAGTACAGAATTTGCAGCTCAATATTCCAACAATATGTGAACATACCTTATTTGATTTCTGGATGGGCAATTCATCCCGAAATTAAACATTCACGTGAGGTGAGTAGTATTTCAAATTAAGTTCTATAATTACAGAGTAAGAGCTTTGGAGACATTATTTCTAAAATAAATAGAAAACCATTCTCCATCATTCAGGTACACACACACTGACACAAGTATCTGCATGACTGGGATGGCATTCCCTGTCAACTGGACATTGCTTGAAATGTTAATTTTTTACCACGAAATGGAGTGCAACTCTTTCAATTGAGTGCAAGGAACCTTCCTTGCTTTACTGCAGTATTAGGCATTTGATTTTACTAGCTGTGTTTCTCTAGTTGGTCCCCTCAAAGGCCACCATTGATTCTTAAATAACTGATTAGAAAATGAATGGCTCTGGTAAGATCTGAACAGTAAAATCCTCCTGTCAGAAGCTTGGGTATAGCAAGTTCAGTAAAATATCCTGCAAACATAATGAGGGAAAAAGGAAAATGACTTCACAGCTGTGATATTCTTGCTGACCTTGTGCAGCACATAACTTTAGCCTCCTCTGCATCTACCATGGCCTTCGGCTCAAATCTCTATGCAAATGTTGAGATAAAATTAACATTCTATAAAGCCATGCCTCACCCTGCTCTGGCCATCTGCTGCCATCATTACTTGTTGCTTCCTAAAATTGAATAAAATGACACTCAATGGGTTTCAATCTCCATAGAGAATTGCAAAATGCCTATGACCATTACCAATAGCATGTGGGAGCACTGATATTGTATGGACACCTTAAATTTAGTGACAGCAGCCTTGTTCTTCCTAATGCCAGGCTGAAAAGCAGAGCTCTGCTCCCTGCCTATGGCCCTTTGCTCAGGCCAGCTGCAGGTGGAGACACCTTGGCACTTCCACAGCACAACATACCCACACGGCAACACCTTTTTGTTCCAACCAGCGGAACTGTTTTTGGCTAGAATCCATGTGGAAATAGTGAGTTAGCCCAAAAAATCTTCCTCTGGGCATAAGGTTCACACCAAACTAATGTATTCATATCACAGGTAAATCACTTTTGTTAATAATAAACTGACAGTATTTATATTACAAGGTGGGGCAAGAAGTGTGGCCATATAACAGACACACTACTGTAATGCCTGGTATTAGGATACCACATGGATCAGAGTAGGAGCTTCTACCTCATTAACCAAATAATTATTTACTGAACTTCTCCTCATCCGAGTTTATTGACATGCATCACAAAAAGCTGCATACTGGCACAGGCCTGCTCAGGAAAAAAAAAAAAGACTCAACATCAAAATAGCAGAGATCAGAACATGCGGTACTGACATAATGAGGTTGAGAAAACTGCACCAGGCCCATCTGTGCAACAAGTCTATCACTTTATTGGTACCAATTTAATAAACAAAATATGATACACGGGATATATTTGCAGTCCTTTAATATGAAGGGAGAAAAAGGCATTCGTGTTCTTGTTTTCTTTCCTAGACCAGATTATATCTCATTATTGCTTTAAAATAAAAGTAAGCTCATCTTTTTCATATAAAAGGATTAAAATTTTTGACTGAAGTGTCCTGCATTAGTGAACAGGTGAAAACACAAATATTCCTATAGCCACTGAAGATACAAAACATTAGAAACATTCCCAAAGTCTCTCATATTTTTCCATGGGAATTAAGTTTTTACGGTGCTGCATGATGTGGTTTTTGCTTTTCTATCACTGGAAAAGGTATTTTAACTATTAATAAGAAATCTATCTGAAAGGAACCAATTTATATTGTGATCTTTGTGTGAGATGCATTTATGCCAATACAGTGATTGTGTGCCACTGTCATTTCATCATCCTAATTAATACCCGGTTATACATACCTAAAACAAAACCCATGCCCGTTAGATCTGGGTTACTGCCCAGGCTTTTTGTAGGCTGGGACTGGCTTGAACTAACCTTCTTTCCCTGTGGAGTCCTCCCTAAACGCATCTTTATTCCCAAATAGACACGAATGATCAAAATTGGAAAATAATAATCATAAAAGCATTTTGTTCCCTTCTAAAGCGCTCGTATATGGCCACGACCACCTTCGGCCCTACGTGGGCCGGCTCACAGCCACCAGCACGGACACGGCAGCTGCGCTCTCCCGGGCTGGGCACGGAGCTCCCGGCTTCCCGAAGCCCGAGGCCGGCCCAACCCTGCCGCGGCGCGGGCGAGCTCTGGGCAGTGCCGGCTGCCGGCCCCGGCGTGGCAGGGCTCGCTCTCGGCCCCGGGCGCGCAGCCCTG